>JAWLSL010000048.1:0-115841 GCA_033980235.1 Diadema setosum
TGCCCCATTTTCTCCTTTTTTATATGTGTGTGGATTTTGCATAAAAAAGGAAAAATGCGAATAAAACATACAAAGACATACATGCTGTAAACCTTGTCAGAATGCCTTCAATGGTGCTTGATATGAGTCAGACTGTGTTACCAGTCATATTATACACGTTATGTTCTATTCTGGTGACGTAACATGCATAGTTAACATTATTGTTCCATTATTATAGGAAAAACATTGTTTTTTATATAATTGTGTTTTTTTTTTTTTTTTTGCATGGATTTGACAGGAATCTTCTTTCAATACTGAACACTGAGGCCGAGATAAGGTATTTTCATAGAAAAGACTCAATTGTGTGTGAAACGATATGATGCAACTGCTTGTAATGTGGTGGCCCATGCAATTTATTTTTCAGTTTTGAGTTGAGAGAAGACGAGAACGTGAAAGATGTATAGTTGTTTATATATATGTGTATTATATAATGTATATGTCATATACATAATTATATATTCGTATACTCTCATCAAAAAAAAAGTAAATATTTTTTCGTGTTTATAATTTTCATAGCAGATTTTGATGAAATGATAAATATCAATGAATTATGTACCATATCAAAGGTAATTCAATTTGCTATCAACGTACTAGATCAAAATAAAGTGGGACTTTTTGCATGAGTGAACACATTCGTTTTTGTTTTCCAAGCCACAAAAGTAAAAATGGAAAAATTGAACAAGTTGTCATTCATGCGTAAATGCTCTTCCATGAAACAATAAAAACAAATGAAACATTTAATAAAAAAGCATATTTAGTTGGAAAAAAAAAATATATGAATACCCATGATCTCTATATCTTTAAAGCCCAAAATATCAATAAAGGCTAAAAATGACTGAAGAAAATGAAGAATTCTCTGTTAAATCCAATTCAATAATGATAAAAGAGTACGAGCAGTTTAGACAAAAGAGGTAGGATTTTGCATTGATTTCTAAAACTAGGAAAATTGTGAATTTATATTTAGTTCTTGAATATGTCTTATAATTTTTTAAATAACTAAACCGAACGAAAGAAATAAAGATATTATGTTCATTTAATCATCTTTATGCCCTAAGTCCCTTTGTCATTTGAAATTTAATTGTCAGAAATTCTTATTTTCCCCTTTAGTTTCACACTTTGATTTTGTTTTAGGGTATAAAAAGATAAAGAGAACGTAAACTAATTTTTGCTATTTCACTCTGTTTCTCGTTGTGTTAAAGTGGCTTTCATTATTATTGTTATCTTGAATGGTATTTGTAAATGAAGGACAACATGTAAAATTTTACATTAATTGCCTTGGATGACAAAACGAATGTGTTTACTCATGCCTTATGTTTCGCTTTATATTAACCTAGTAAGTTGATAGTCTACTGAATTACCTTTAATATTGTACAAGTCATATTGCATTGATTTCCATCAAATTTTCTGTGAAAACTATGAAGGAAAAAAAGTGTTTTACTTTCCGTTTTTGATGAGTGCATATAATATATAGATATATTGGGCAGGAATGGGGAGTTTGCAGTATTGTCGAGCCATGTTCGCACAATACAATATCAAAAAAGTGTAAATCTCTATAATCTCCCCGAATAAATCTGATGTCTTTACCTTGTGCAGGTTTCGGTGTAGATTGCATACACTATACCAGTAATAAAAAAAAATCGATTTAATACGAACGCATTGTAATATCCTGGCAGTGCGCACTCTCTGGTAGTCATTTCACTTTGATATTTTGGGTTTCCCATGCGTATTGTATCAAAGGGAGAGACGTCTGCATCTGGGCCTTAAGAGTTCTATAAAATTAGGTTCCTGAGTACCTTACACATGACAGAACTTTTCGATACTAAGAACATTCTTAGGCTGAAAAACGTTATAGGAAGGTCACCACCAACAACAGCAACAACAACAAACAAACAAACGAACGCACACGCATACATACGCACGACATCACACATCCATGCAAATACTCTTACTTTCAGAGCAAACTAGCACACTGAATGAAATCACATGCACCCGATATGAAAACAAACGTTATCAATGTGATTTTCTCCCAGAGGAAATAGATTACTACCAACCACCAGCCCTTAATAAAAAGAAAGTTCTCCAACCGATAAAACGAAACTTGAGCTCAGCTCATAGAATAAGCTATGAATAAATGGAATGCCAGTGGTACATGTATTCTAGTATAGCTACATAATTATCAATCTAGTTACGGAGAAAGCCGCGTTCATCGTCTCGTCACGCCCGTTTGTAGTCTCAGTATTTGTAAGTGTTGCGAAATGGAACACAAACAGTAACACAAATATTCTAACCAAATTATATAATCGTTGTGTGTGTGTGTGTGTTTCTGAAAGCATTTTACTGTTGGATTTTGAATATGCAACAGAATAATCACAGGGACATGTTGCGTGGAATATATTTTCTTACATGAAAACATGTAGGCCCTATTTGACCTTTACCACATTTGACCTTTATTTACAATACTTGCATTTTTATGCCAGTCAACATCCTAGGGTTTTCTGCTGATTAGACACGTAATGCAGAAGTATTTTGCTGTACTCTGGTGTCAGATATCAACATTGTGTCCCACTGGAAAGCCCACCTCCCAATATAATATGCAATTCTGGGTATAGTATACAAGGCAAAGGGAGACTAATTCTACGCGGGAACATCAAATCTATCGATTTTAGAATCTTATTTAGTGTGATTAGTCAAATTTCATGCACTGTTTGTTTGATTTTGTTGTAACTTTTTTAACTGACCCACAGTGAGCCATGTTTGTAGGAGTACCGGAAGCCCGTAACGGCTCGTTAACGACCGCTCCGTCATTGTGGAGGCATGCTAACCTGGAAACATTGAACTGCACATTATTTAAATATGAGACCATTCTGAAGCAAATAATTTTCACACAACAATAGATATATAATGTACTGTTAAACGAATCCCAAAAGGATCCTCCAGCATTCCCACTGATTTCCACTGATCAGTTAATAGCCACACAAACATCTTATCCGTTCATGGATTTGAAATTTGTGCGCATGTGATGTGTTCGCATAACTGGCTGTAGTATTCAGTGTATGTAGCTCTCCCAAGGTCTCTCTCGACCGAGTCACATTCAGTCATCAATTCGAACAGAAAGGGACTATTGGCAGAACCAAACGTTGCCCGAAGCCTGTTTTCAATACTTCAACTTCATTGGTAAGTCTTCAAATTGAAGAAATTTTGGGATTTTAAGTTGACATTTACCCGCGATACTAAATCTTTCATGATCCTGAATGCGACAATGCGAAGCCCGATTACGCTATGCGTATGGGGCTGCTGGTCGCAGTTAATTGCATGATTACAAGCCACTTCATAAGAGCACTTTGGGGCGAGTAAGTCTCACAGTGTTAGTTATATGAAAGGTACTTTAACCTGAAACACAAACTAAGACAAGGAAATTCAGGGAAACTTTTGAGGTACCAAAGCTTTTTATTATCTTTAAATCTACCAAATGTTACTCTCCCCAGAAACCCCCTTGTTCGTTTCATCAATCGCTTTGCGTTTTCTATTTTTTTTTTCTCACAAATGGAATTTCATTCCCTTTATAAAGAAATGACGATTCGTCCTCTGATTCACATAGTGAAAATGGTGAACAGAGGTCGAACAAATAAACATTCAAATTATATCCCTTTCCATGTGTTGAGCTACCGATATTTGTAAGTTTCAACATTATGTAAAGGCGCAGGGTGTACATTTAACATTTTTACGGAGGTCTTTCCTAACTATTTATGCAATACGATTTCAACTCGACTATATAATTCTATTGTGCTTTATCACAGATTGTAACAAATCGTATCGATCTGAATATTTGTAATAAATACGTTTACGTGAGTCATGAAGCATGTAACAACATAGGGCCTACAAATTGATCCACAGTAAATTTCGAATAAAAAAAAACTCAATGAACTTAAAACTTATGAGACAAAGCATAAGAAAAATGAAAGCAGTACATTATTGAGTTACTGGTAGAATCCATGTTGTCAGGTCACAAACATGCGTGCGCGTGGACATATTAAAATGAAAATAGTATGACCCAACATACATAGATGTCAATGTACGATTGGCCAAACTGTTGTCACGTGACCATCTTTACAAGGATGAATTAATCAAATATACCATGCGCTGAGAGTTGAAACTATGAATTGTGAGGTGACTGGTACTGGTAGGGCCTACAATTTGCTAAGAGGCGCAACCCCGAAGAAAGTAGACGTAGCTTATTCAGTAACCTTACAAAGACATTACATTCCAAATGATAGTGGAGACCATGATATTGCGCTGTAGTAAAGAGATAGACTCACCATTAGTTTGGGCAGCTGCCGATGCCAGAAGGCAAAATATGACGACTGCTCTGATGATCATCTCCGGAAATAGATAAAAAACGATGCTGATGGTGGCGAGAAAATAAATCTTTTCTTGACGAGATCCTCACCCTCGTCACCTGCAGTGAAAGTGTTTGTCTTGTCATGACGGAAATCCGACTTTTATCTTGTTCTCTCCATCCTCGGAGAGAGACGGGCTACAACTGGCTGGATGTGATTTGATATCACTCTCTACTCTTAGTTCTCTACTCTTGGACCCTTATTAGAGACCTTTTGCAAATCATATAGACATGACAGACATCATCGTATCAAGGAATATGAAGAAATTAAAGGCGATTTTGTTTCTTGCGGGCATGACAGCTGACACCACTTGATTACGGCACTTTATCTCAAATGACATTATTGGCAAGGTCTCTGGATTCAAGCAATAATGGCATATTAAAGTCTGGTACATTACATCACTTTGATACAGTTGACCCATGTCCTTCTTAAAACCACAATTTGCCGTCATTGTGTTTTTTATGTATTTTGCCTAGATTTCTGCTCCCTCAAAAGAATCATATTTTATTGTTGTTATTTGTGTTCTTGTTTGTCAATATACGATGATTATAACAAGTGGTATGAATAAAGTCAGGAGGAGTCGAAATCAATTATGATACCAGAAATTTACAGCGAATCAGTTCTTTAAAATGACAGGATTTTCTGAATGTCTAACACAAACCAAGAAAATGAAGTATCGATAAAAGCATTATCAAAACAAGCAGTTTTTCTTTTCATTAATTGCGTACTTGGTTGAAGCAAACCTTTAACTCATTGAGCAAAGAAACTTATACAGGGCCAAAGAAAAAATGAAGTAATAGGGATATCTGGTTTTCTTTCACAGAGACTGAATGAAGCATCAATTTAAGAGCTCCGTGATTCCAATGACAAGAATAGTTTCTACAGAGATACATTGTAATTCATATATTCTCTACACATATGCGTGATGGTACTTTTGTCGTTGTCGTTGTTGTTGTTTTTGCAGACTACAGCGCATGAAGACTTGGTAACTTGTCCTGTTGCTAACTACATTATCATACCTATCATACCACAGTGTCATACCTTCGTTATTTTCATTGATTTCAAGGTTTAAATTACACCGGTTTACCTTAATTTGGAACTAAATTGACTTGAAATGCTATAAAGACGCCAAAGACAAACTAGATTTGGGTCCCTCCACTATGGTTTGATATATATATATATATATATATATACAGGTATATATATATATATATATATATGTACATAAAGTATATGTGTTGGCTTGGGTGTGCACATATAATAGCTTGTATGATTGAGTCTATATGTATGTGTGTCTGTTTTCAGCTTTCAGGTGAGCGCTGAAGTGTTGAATTCCTTGGTACAATGAGCAAATTCAAATGCCCGTTGTCTGAACTTTGCACTTGAACATTTCAGCGTTGAATATTTTGCCTGGTAATTCTTGTTATACGTTACGTCTGATTGTGTACAACCGTCAAACATCATTCTCCTAATATCAAACTGTTCAAATTGAACATAATCATCTGAGGGACTGCTTCTTTTCTACTAATCACAGTGACATGCATCACCATAATTAGCTGCTGCTCGCTGCTTTCACACATTACTAAGGCGTTTAATCATCGGTTGTGCGCGACGTTCGATCATCGCCTTTGAGTCTGCCAACATTGATAAGGGTATACACCAGACGGACGGAGGAAGTAACTAGGCGTGGACTTTGAGACTAGGTAATGCACTGTACCCTTCATAGTCTAACTTCATTTACCTTACTTCATATTTCAATACAACACAATTTAATTCCTTTAAGATCTGTGTCAATACCTTGATTAACGCTTAACCCTGTTGGTTGGAGAGGCCCAAGGGCCATAGTGATTTTGATTGCTTTTTTTTTTTTCTGACGTCGCAACTTAGGAAAGCGCACCAGGGAAAGCCTTCAATTTAGTACCGTTGCACGTATTTCACTTGTTTTGTTTATTCATGTGTTATCATTTGTATTATCTTGCAAATGCCGAATAAATAACGATAACAATAATAATAGGGCTTGATGTTAATAATTTAGTAGGTGTCTTCACGATTGTTTGTGATTGTGTTTACGCCCACCCATATAATCGTATACAGAGTAAACCGTGTACCATATCTATGGTGCGCACTTCTTCCTCGGTACATACATCCATTCGATGTACTGTACAAGGTGCACTAAACCTGACCACAATGCATGGATCCTTTTTTTTTAACACGCACATGTAATTCCGACAATGCCACAAAAGCTCTTTACTCTAGTGTCTGAAGTTATGCACATGCCATACAGGCTGAAACAAAATATAATATATGAAACATATTTTATTGACATAATAGTACACCAATGTAATGCTTAAAGGGAAGATAAACCCCAAGAGCAATGTGGATTGAGTGAAAGCAGCAACATTAGTAGAACACATCAGTGAAAGTTTGAGGAAAATCGGACAATCGATGCAAAAGTTATGAATTTTTAAAGTTTTGATGTTGGAACCGCTGGATGAGGAGACTACTAGAGGTTATGACGTATGAGTGGACAACAATACCAAGAAAATATAAAGGAAATTCAACAAAAATTCATTTTTCATGAAAATTACAAATTCCATCAACTTGATATTGACATATGTTAAGGGTAGCAATTATTCCCCCTTGCTTTCTGAAAGAGGTTGGTCCATTGCTCTTTCATGATTCTAGAAAAGTGATTTTCCTCAAACTTTCACTGATGTGTTCTACTAATGTTGCTGCTTTCACTCAATCCACATTGCTCTTGGGGTTTATTTTCCCTTTAAAGACAGAATATTTCCAGTTTGGCTGTCTTTTCAAATACAGTATTTAGCTACCCAATAGTGATGTACCCTAGATTCGTGGGTTGTTGTTTCACGAGGCGGGGAATCCCAGAAAGGTCACACATAAGGGCTTTTTAGTTTTCGATCACAATGCACCAGGCCAGGAGCCAGCTGCTAGTCACAAACCCCACTTATTATAAATGGCTCAAAAGGTTTTACCACTTAGAGTTACTGGGGCCACCCTCATTACAAAAATTCGTCTCAGTCTGAGCTATATTCGTCCCTCAGCGACCCCCCCCCCCCCCCCCCCGGCGGGTGCAATGACAAAGGAGCCCATAGTTAGAAGAACTTCCTATGGATGTATATCATAGACATAAAACTGATAAAATATCTGGGGCCTGTTGCATAAAAGTTACTAGTATGGTAACTTTGCCGACCGAAATACTGGAACGATCTCCCCTCTGAACTCACAGGTTGTTTATCACTATCATCCTTTAAATGCAAATTAAGACAGTATCTATTGAATAATTACATTAATTCAGCAAAAAACAAAAAAATATCCCGCTGTACCGTACTCCAGGGTTGTTGTTATGTTAAAACCAGCTATATGTGCCCTCAAATTCTGTCACTGTGTCTATGACCTATTGCATTTTTTTTTCCTTCTCTAAGACATTTGGGCGAGGTAACAGCTGGTATTTTAATTCCTTCTGCACTGTAACTGGTTGTTGAATGTCTTTTTTTTTTGGGGGGGGGGATTTGCAGGTGCATGTGTTCCCTCCTTAATACATGCAATGTATAAATCTTTAATATTTTTAACCGTATTATTGTTATGATATATTGAGTCATATTGTTATTATCGCCAGAACGACAATGGTTCATCCGCCTACAGCAGGTGGCTTATCCGGCCCCAAATCTGCATTAGAGAAGAATTTGCTATATAACTGTATAAATGTACTTTTTTTTTTCTCTATGTTTCGGTCATTGTTGTACCCGTGCTCCCCATCTTAATCTTTAACTCGATTTTAACTGGGACCTATACCCTCAACAAGCTCGCTTTTAAGTAGGTTCCTTCATATTTCTTTAGCATCCATTCACATATTCAAAACGTCATAGATCGACCACTATATGTTTTATATATTTGCAATATGTTATGTATGTCTCCAGCTTGATATCATGTACTTCATTTAATTTTCTTATATTTGATGTATTTTTTCATCGAGAAATATGAAAATAAATCGAAATCGAAATCGAAACTGCGAAATCCCCCCCCCCCCCAACTACACACAAATTTACACACATAAGCTAAATTCACTGTGTACTGTTATGTACCAATCAATTGCGAAGAAAGGGATATGGCCGTACATGATATCTTTTTAATCCATGCATAAACAATGAAGAAAGAATTTTTTTTCTTTATTTGTACATCATTCTATCTGGGCCTACTTATCTTGTGCGCCCCCTTCCCCAACCTGAAAATCATCACTAGCAGTTGTATGCTTATTTTGATCTTTTTTTTGTATGTTATTTTGGATAATTGTAGTGCGTATAAATATGCTGTAACAGTGCGCGCGCACACACACACACACACACACATGCAGGCACACACGCCGGTACTGTTCATATAGGACAACATGTTCTCTATGTGTACCGGTATATACACAAAACAAGTCACGTACAGCTATGGTGAAGACTATTTTGACATATCGTGAAGACTGTCTGTGATGAGAATGTAGAATTGTTACGTGTAGCATTGCGGCCATTTTATCTTCCAAGGGAGTTCAATCAATTACATTTTATTTTAGTGCATGTACCCCCGGATGGAAATGCCGAGTTGGCATCAGAGGTTATACACAACACAGTACAGGATCTGGACACACAGTCCCCTGACTCGCCAAAGTTTGTGCTAGGGGACTTGAATCACTGTAGTCTGGATTGTGTTCTAGTTGATTTCGAAAAAATGTATTGATCAGTCTACAAGAGGAAACAAAATTCTTCACCATTGTTCTGAACCAAACTCATATAAATCTGTGATCCGGAATGGATAGGGTAACTCAGACCACAATGTTATTCATTTACTTCCAAAATATCGCCAGAGATTAAAGTCAGTGCAACCTCAGTTTAGAGAAGTCAAGGTGTGGGATAATGAAACATTACAAAAATTACAGGACTGTTATGAACTCACTGACTGGGATGTGTTTTTTTTTTTTTTATTCTGCTGGGGATATAGATGAAATCACAGATACGACAAACGGTTACATCTTGTTCTGTAAACAATCTACAAGTCCCTGTGAAACGAGTCAAGATATTTCCTAATGATAAACCCTGGCTAACGCCAGAAATGCAGTCACTTCTACATCAGAGACATCAGGCATTTACAGATTGTGATCTACAGAGGCAAAGGGAGCTTAGGAGCAATCTGAGGAAAGAAATCAAGAAAGCAAAGAGGGCATATAAGGTCCAACTTCAGAACTGTTTTAAAACAAATAATACACGTGATGCATGGAAGTGTATGCAAGTGATGACTGGTTTTTCGTCGAAAAACAAGGAGAATGTGGTGTCCCCTGGGGAGAATGCAAATCAATTTGCAAATGATCTGAACAGATTTTATTACAGATTTGAAAGTGGGGATTGTGAGGATCTTGTTGATACTCAGTATAACCATCTATTACAATCTGATGGTTGTTTGGTCACTATTTCAACTGTAGGGGTTCAGAAACTCTTTGAACGTGTTAACGCTCGGAAGGCAATGGGTCCTGATAAGATTCATGGAAAACTACTGAAGGAATGCGCATCACAGTTAGCCTTTCCCTTTACCAGACTGTTCCAAAAATCCATGTCTACCCATACTGTTCCAGTATGTTGGAAGACTGCAACGATAATACCTGTTGCTAAGAAGTCCAGACCAAGGGAACTCAATTATTTCAGACCAGTAGCTTTAACATCAGTGGTTGCATAATGTGTCGAGAGGATAATACTCAAACTTCTCCTTGAGCCTATTTCAAAATGCATAGATAAATTGCAGCTCGCATATCAATCAAAGAAATCTGTAGATGATGCAGTACTGACAATGACACATCTTATCCAACAACATGTGGACAGCCTAGGACATTATGCTTGTGTCACTTTTGCTGACTTCTCCTCTGCATTCAATACAATGGAGCCTTATAAGTTAATTGAAAAGTTGAAGTTTTTAGGGGTCAACCCTACATTGTTACTGTGGATCAGTGATTTTTTAAGAAATAGGGTTCAGTCAGTTCTTGTATCAGGTGTCATGTGCGATGCTATGATAACTCAGGTAGGGTTTCCTCAAGGGTGTGTTTTGTCCCCAGTTCTGTTCATACTGTATACCAACGATTGTCAGTCCAGTTGCAGCACCGTTTCTTTTTTGAAATATGCTGACGACACAGCCATTCTTGGTCTTATCAAGCGGGATAATGAAGAAGAGTATAGGAACTCATTGAATACATTTGTGGAATGGTGTGATGAAAACGGTCTCAGACTGAATACAAGCAAGACAAAAGAAATGGCTATAGATTTCAGGAAAAATAAACAGAATATCTCTTCGGTGGTAATTCATGGAGTGGATATTCAGGCTGTTGATAGTTATAAGTATCTGGGTATCGTGATTGACAGCAAGTTAAATTGGGAGGAACACTGCACCGGACTGGCCAGTAAGTGTGCACAAAGAATGTATTTCCTAAGGAAATTGAGATCATTCCATGTTGATACCACCATTTTACATTTGTTCTACTCCTCAGTAGTGGAGAGTATTTTGGTGTTCGGACGTGTGGTCTGGTATAGCAGTCTTAAGAAAGGGAAAACTGCTCAAATCACAAGGGCACTGAAACAAGCAAGCAAAATTACTGGTGTGCAAAATCAATGGGATGCAGTGATATCTGCAGACAGAGAATTATTAGGAAAGTTGAGTATATTGTCTCAAACATAAACCACCCCTTGTCTGAGAATTATGTGTAAATGAGGAGTGGGAGAAGACTACAGTCTTCCAGGGGCAGAACAAGTAGGTTTTTGAATTCTTTTGTTCCATTTTCAATAAGAATCTTCAATATGTATAGATAAAAGGAAGGATCAGTGATGTATATTTTTATGGGGGTGTTCTCATTCAATAATAGGTGGATAGCTTAGAATGTTATGATAGTTATAAGTATCTGGGTATGGTGACTGATAATAAGTTTAAATTGGGAGGAACACTGCACCGGACTGTCAGTAAGTGTGTTCAAAGAATGTATTTCTTATATCGTTATACGGAAATTGAGATCATTCTATGTTGATACCATTATCTCATATTTGTTTTACTGGAAAGTATACTGGTGTTTGGACGGCTGGTCTGGTATAGCAGCTTTAGAAAAGGGAAAACTGCTCAAATCACAAGGGCACTGAAACAAGCAAGAAAAATAACTGGTGTGCAATATGACTGGGATGACATCTACAGAAAAGAATGTATTAGAAAAGTTAAGTAGGCCTGTATTGTTTTATGTGGAAATCACCCCTTGTTTGAGAATGATGTGTAAAGGAGGAATGGGAGATCATAGTCTTTCAGGGGCAGAAAAAAAAAAAAAAACAGGTTTTTGCATTTTTTTTTTTTTTTTTGCTTGTTCCCACCGAACGAGTTCGAGCAGGGGACTATGAAACGGGCTCCGTACGTGTGTGTGTCCGTGTGTCCGTCCGTCTGTGTGTGCGTCCGTGTGTGATCAAAATGTTCAATTTACTACTTCTCTGTCATTTATGAGCCAATGTTGATTCTGTTTGCTTTATTATGATAGCACTACATGGGAGCTTTGAAACTTCTACACAGAATTTCAGTTGTGACCTTTGACCTTTACCTTTGACCTATATTGTGCATTTTGCTTCAAAATGCTACTCCTTTGCCATTTCTAACCCGATTTCGATTCCGTTTGCTTTATGTGATGGCACTAGGTGAGGGCTTCAAAACTTCTACACAGAATTTTGACCGTTGACTTCTTTGACCTTTGACCTTGATTTTTTACCTATATTGTACATTAGCTACAAAATGCTACTCCTTCTCCATTTCTAACCCGATTTCGATTCTATTTGCTTTATGTGATGGCACTAGATAAGGGCTTCAAAACTTCTTCACATAATTTTGACCTTTGACTTCTTTGACTTCTTTGACCTTGATTCTTGACCTATATTGTACATTGGCTACAAAATGCTACTCCTTCGCCATTTCTCACCCGATTTCGATTCCGTTTGCTTTATGTGATGGCACTAGGTGAGGGCTTCAAAATTTCTACACAGAATTTTGACCTTTTACTTCTTTGACCTTTGACCTTGATTTTTGACCTATATTGTACATTGGCTACAAAATACTACTCCTTTGCCATTTCTAACCCGATTTCGATTCCGTTTGCTTTATGTAATGGCACTAGGTGAGGGCTTCAAAACTTCTACACAGAATTTTGACCTTTGACTTCTTTGACCTTTGACCTTGATTTTTTACCTATATTGTACATTTTGCTACTAAATGCTACTTCCGGCGGGGACATATTTTACGCACCGCGTAATTTCTACTTTTCCTTGTTTCATTTCTAATAACAATTTTGGCATGTATTTGAAAGGAAGGATCAGTGATGTATATGTTTTGTATAGGGTGTTTCTTATTTTAATCCTACAACATGTGGTCAGATTATGTATTATGTTTAGTTAATTTCTGATATCATCATTTGTCACTCTTGCTGACTAATGTTTTCAGTTTTCAGTCAGGCCACAGTACTGTTTTTTGTTGACACTACCTTTTACGTTTTACTCCGTAATATGGACAGCATATTTGTGTTGAGATGTGTGGGTTTGTATAGCAGTTTTAGGGAAGGGAAATTTGCTCAATTCATAAGGAGATTGAAATAAGTAGGTAAAATTACTGGTGTGTAATATTTATGGAATGGTATCTGTAGACAGAAAATCATTAGGAAGGATAATCTCATGCACAAATCATCCCCTGTCTGGGAAATAGTGCAAATGCAATTGTCATGCAACATTCTCGGGTGTGTGTACATGTATTTTACAACTAGCATTCTTGTTTGTGCTGTAGCCTAGCTGCAGCTGTTACATTCTTGTATGCCCTGCATCTGGCGCATTTTTGTGTGTGCTGTTTCAGCCACATTCTCTCTGGGATGTTGTTCAATTTGTTGAGTCTCTTTAAGGCTGCGTTCACATAGAAGAATACGGTATTCGTTATTCGCTATTCGTTATTCGCTATTCGCTATGCGCCGTCAAGTCGACCCAGTACACAATCACCCGCACCATCAACTCCTTACTTCTTCCTCCTACACAATCATCCCAGCAATAACAATTTCTAAACTGCGTCAGAATGTCACTCTACATGCTTATTTTTGCTAAAGGGCAAATTCCGACCAAAATTTTCAACATTTCATAAACAAAAGATCGCATAATTACGCTGCTCGAAAATTGAACAAGCGCGATTCCCACTATGCTATACTATTCTATGCTATTCGGCATTTTCGAATAGTGCTCTCCTATGTGAACCGGTGTTAGGAAATCCTATCGTTCGATTCAAGCTATTCGCGTGCCCTCAAGAACGAGCACCGAATACCCGAAGAGTACACTTCTATAACGCAGCCTAAGAGGAGTTTTATGCAGGTAGTAACTCTTTCATTCATAGTAGTGTTTCAGATTTTTTTAAAGATGATATATCACTATTTGTTTGTATGCGTTGCTGCCAGCATCAGCCTTATTTGCCCCCTGTATTTCATTGTATTTTACAACTGCTGTTACATATATATATATATATATATATATATATATAATGCCTGGACAGATAAAAAAAAAACAGGTGCAATATTGGATATCGTGGATGTATATTTTTGTTACTGAGTGTTAAGTTTCTCTGTGTTACTTTATATGAATTATTGATGTGTGTTGGTATTTTCTGTACTTCATTCTGAAATGTGTTTTATGTATGTGTATCTATGTACATTGTGTGCCACTTGAATCACAAAAATGTTAAATTTTATGGACAATAAATAAATGAAATGAAATGAAATCCATACTTTAACGAAAAATTGAAAATACCAGTCAAAGTTTTGAATATATTTACATATATATATATATATATATATATATACATATGCAGCAATATTCAAAAGTTTACCATCTATATCTAGAATATCTAAATTACTGTCTTTGGTTAGTTCACGTAAAGTTTTTTTGTACATTATCCTCTTATATATCAGAGAATCTAAATTCGTAAAGACATTTCGGGTTTTTCCAACATAATGGTACATTATCAAAAGAACTAGAATTTTTTCCCCAACATCTACCCCCAAAGAAAATCATTCAATTCATCAGGACTTATTCCATTATAAACACTATTAATTTACTTCGAAGTACCCGTAGCTCTATGTAATTTCTTTCAAAGTTTCTTAGGGTTGTTTTATAAGTTTCAGAAACTTATGACAAATACACTTTCTTTGATTTTGAATAGGGATTGCCTCAGTGACAATGTTTCTTTGTTTCCGATATTCATTCAAAGAAATAACAGATGTAGTCTTTCGTTCAAGGCAATCTCTCTTATACATCACACCAATAATTTCTGATGTTATCCATGGATTATATTTGAAGAGTTTGTTTTTTTTTTATTAAAAAAAAACTCATAACCAGCATTAGGGGGACGATATATGCAACTTACTAATAAATTCATTTTCTTACATTTCAATTCAATCAATATTGATTCAATATCATATTCCGCAATAAATTCACTTCTATCGGTTGTAGTTAAAGAACTTCTAACATATACACAAACACCTCCTCCTCTTTTACACACACAATCCTTTCTCGTATGATATTATAACCCTCTATCAGAACCTCATGATCTCTAATTGAAGAGTTTGTTCGCAAAACCAATAAGTCCATTTTTGAAGATTTTGAAGTACGGTCTCTGTCATAAAGTACAAAATAATACCTTTCAAATGATATATTGGTCGCTACATATAAAGGTACGTTTTTGAAGTTATGGTCAAAAGAAGCAAAAATTTTCTTATTATTCTCTTTATTTTTCTTGACCTTTAATCGTAGATATCTCCATTTGGAAAATATGGACTTATTGGTTTTTGCAAACAAACACTTCATTTATTCTTTATTCGAATATATTTAATTGGTGCATGTTTATCACAAATTTTCAAAAATGAATTTATCCAATTTTGCTAAATATCATTGCATATAAATTGATATGAAAAATCTTGATGATTTTTCAAGACATGACAGTTACGATATCATTGACAAAATCATCACAAGTGAATTCACTGTAATCTCTGAAACGGGTCAGTTTATGTCCTGAGTTCCTAGCTGAACACTTAACACACGTGAAAATCATGTAATGATCACTTAGCGAGATCTGTGCAACATCAGTTATAACATGGTTCTCAGGTATTGTAGTAAGTATAAGGTCAATACAAGAAGAGGAGACGGTAACGCGTGTTGGCTTGAATGTGGACAAGCTGATGTAAAGAGAAGAGGCATTCTTATGCATGGATTTGTGGGTTATTACCACCACTATCTGACTATGATCAACATTAAAATCACCCAAAATAATAAGATCCTTCAGGTGTAAGTTTCTTCAGTTTGTCTCCCTCTACAAATTAAATTTGTTAAGATCGCAACTGCTGATCAGCAGTTGCGATCTTAACAAATTTAATTTGTAGAGGGAGACAAACTGAAGAAACTTACACCTGAATCTTCACCCCTCTGAATAATATAGTCTTTTTGTCCACGAGGAGACTGCAAAATACAAGCTTAGCTTTTTAGCATGTCTCCTCCATTTCCTGCAACTTTAATGTCAATTTTCATTGTTTACTTTGCTTTTGTGATGCGTAGTATTGTCAACTTCACGTATCTTTCTTTGTTACCATATTGCATTGATGTTGTGTTATTTTGTGTATGAAAATGTTGTTGGAAATGAAATGAAATGAAATGAAATGAAATGAATGAAATGAAATATTCTTCTTGCAGTTGTATGCTTTGTCCGCCCTGGACTAGTTAACATAACAATGTCGGAATCTCGGAGCTTGGGTATTTGTTCCATGTTCATCGTGTCACTGCCGGTAACCAGGGACAGCCTGGTGGTAGTGTCGCTGCCCGGAAAGCAGTAGATGACAGGTTCGAGTCCCGCTGGTTCCTTTTTTCCGACATGTTTGTTAATTTACGGATCAGCAGTTGCGATCTTAACAAATTCAATTTGGAGAGGGAGACAAACTGAAGAAACTTACACCTGAACCTTCACCCCTCTGAATAATATTCTTCTTTCAATAAGATCCTTGTTATCCATTGATAATTTCTCAAACATATTGGTATATATTTATTAAAAAAAAACTCATAACCAGCATTAGGGGGACGATATATGCAACTTACTAATAAATTCATTTTCTTACATTTCAATTCAATCAATATTGATTCAATATCATATTCCGCAATAAATTCACTTCTATCGGTTGTAGTTAAAGAACTTCTAACATATACACAAACACCTCCTCCTCTTTTACACACACAATCCTTTCTCGTATGATATTATAACCCTCTATCAGAACCTCATGATCTCTAATTGAAGAGTTTGTTCGCAAAACCAATAAGTCCATTTTTGAAGATTTTGAAGTACGGTCTCTGTCATAAAGTACAAAATAATACATTTTGAATGATATATTGGTCACTACATATAAAGGTACATTTTTGAAGTTATGGTCAAAAGAAGCAAATATTTTCCTATTATTCTCTTTATTTTTCTCGACCTTTAATGGCAAATATCTCCATTTGGCAAATATGGACTTATCGGTTTTTGCAAACAAATTCTCCCATTAGTTCATGTAGCCATGTTTCAGAAATGCACAAAATATCAAAGTAAAATGTTATCAAAATATATCGAATTTCATCTATTGTGGGCAAAAGGTTACGCACATTGATATGTGCTACTTTCAATCCGGTATCATTTTCCAGATGCGTAACTAATCAAATGATTTACTTTAATGTCACGACTTATACTGAGAAGCGAGTTAAAATTGGGGTGACGTATTTTCAGTCCACATAAATCTGTATTTGGAATGTGACCATCTACTAGGTGTTCATGTACTTGTCCATCAGAGTTCAGTGGTTGGGGTTCAGTAGCTTTTTGGCGGTCTCCAGTCTGTCCATCCAATCGGGAGGGAATTCCCTCCCTTTCGGTCTCCGACGAATTTCTGATGATGGTGCTGCCAAAAACTCGGCGATGACTCATCGGTGATACGCGACGTGTTTCCGCGAATGTGTGCTTTGTAGTTTATAGCGAGAGCACGAATGCCAATGCCATTTAGATGTACGCCATCTACCGACAGGTGTGAGCGAGGGTCGATGTTGCTGTTGTCGATGAATGACCATCCGTGCTTATTAGCTAGAAGTTTGAGACCTCTGTTTACATCTTCCACTTTGCTGAATTCCTTTGTTGTTTCATTTGCGCGGTGTATGATCGAAGAGAGTGTGATGGCAGAAGCACACTAGTCTCCTCGACTCTCTGTCATCTCTCACCTCGTTGTCATCGTCATATGGGGTAGATTATTCGTCCTCAGATGGAGGAGTATTTCATCAGGCTGATGTTGATTGGCCGCTGCACATGTCGCCTCAAACGTATCCTCTATCCGCGCACCTGGGAGGAATTTGCTTGCAACTTGTCGTCGCTTTGATAATCTCGAAGGCGCAATCTTTTCTGTCATTGAGTCACCAATTTGATCAGTAGAGAGGCTCCTTCTGAAGTCACAGATTGTGGTGTGATTAGCGAGTCATGTTGTACTTTGTGTTTGTCAGGGTAAACTCTTAGCTGTTCGTCAACGCTAGAATATTGGGCAGATATTTGATGCTCCCCCGTTGAAGTAGTAAGGCCATTGATTCTCTCGGTTACAGGACAGTCACTTTCATTGTTTTGTGGAGTTAGTGCATTGACGAGCACCCGAAGATCATTCAGTTCTTTCGAGAGCTGTTTGACTTGAAGTGATAAATTCTGGAGACATATTAAAGAATCCACGGGGCTATGATCATTGTCATGCTCGTTGGGACTGTCAGACATGACAATAGGGCTACACTGTAAAAACATCGGTGTTAGATTTAACACCACGGGTGTTAAATCTAACACCGATCAAACTTCAATAGAGGACCACACCAAAAGGTGTTAAAAATGCACTGTGATGGTGTTGAAAAGTGTTTACCCGACACTTCGTGGTGTTAATTTGACACTGTACCTGGTGTTATTTTGACACTGTACTGGTGTTAATTAAAAAATGACACTACATGGTGTTGATTTGATATTTGTTGGTGTTAATATCAATGGTTTAACACCCGTCCAGCTTCAATAAGAGACCACACCAGCTGGTGTTACTTTGGTGTAAATTTATTTTCACATTTTTTTTCAAAAATCTAGTATTTTAATGTAAAATTCTTGATCGTCTTGTTTAAATTAAAAATCAACAAGAAGTGCAGTTACTAAGAAACTCTTCAAAAAACAGTTTAAAATATGGAAATGTCACCCGCAGGTGTTAATTTAACACCATAAATGAGCACCGAAAATTTAACATCAGCTCGGTGTTCACTATTTAACACCTGACTTTTTGCAGTGTAGTAGGTGTGGCGTTGTTACTGATCCGATTTGGGGAGGATGACCGGTCGCCCTGAATGGATGTAGCTAAAAGCGTCTTGTCGAAAAGAATTCCATTGGAAGTGACCCTGCTGAAATGGTGGCGGCCATTTTGGATGGCTATACTGCTGTAATGTCTAGCTATTTCCACGTTTAGATTCGCATAATCATTTTCAGTTCTCCAGTTAGATACTCTATCTGCTCCTCTTCCAGTGCTGCATCCCCAATGTCATGTTTTAGGAGATGATGTAACACAGTGTATATGCTATCATTGGTAATATGTTTCGGGAGCTTACAACGGAAGTCTTCAGTTCTGGGTTTTCCATAGAAAGTGTTAGTTTTCAAAGAATGTTTGCGTTTTAATTTCGCCATGATGGATGTCACAGTGGGATAATATCAAAGATGATGGTACAGGTAGTTTCGTACAATAAAGCCAAACCTCACCTCGCCAACGGGAAAACTCACCCCTTGGTGTTCTTGTCAATGCTTTGCTACAACACGTTGAAGTGAAGCATATGTGACTAAGCTGATGAGCACTTCAGTCCCTTCCAGATCTCGATTTACAACGACCGTCTTTTCCCAGCAAATTTCACATTAGTTACGTTCAGACGGCAGGCCCTAACCTCGAGGTTAGGAAACCTCGAGGTTTAGCTCTTGCCCCCTAACTACGACGTGTGTCCACACGACGAATCTTAACCTCGAGGTTACGAAACCTCGAGGTTAAGCTTCTGCCCCCCGTAACTACGAGTGGGTCCCACTCGATGTTAAAACCACAAAACCGGAAGTTTCAGCCCACACTGCTAACAAGGCGTCTATTTCTGCCCTCCCCCCACGGAAGAAAGCAGTAACTGCATGCTCTGCTGAGCTGAGATAAATGCGATTTTGTGTTTTTTGCAGATTCTTTAAAAACACAGAAACATTCAAAAATAATTTTCTGGTATGATTATGCACCATACCTAGTTGTCTAACAATACCTAGGAAAAAATTATGTTTCCGTTATTTTTTAAATGTTATTTAGGAAAATGCAGTTACTGCGGTGGCTCACCCTTGATTCTGGGTAGTTTCCCCACGGAAAAAAGCAGTAACTGCAGACGGCCAGGAGTCTGCTGTTTTCCCCATGGAAAAAAGCAGTAACTGCACATATGTCACGTGACCATAGGAGGAGAATTGTTACCACCACCAGTTTATAAAGTTCTTCTACTTTCTGGTTAGTCTAGATCTATAAGATCTAGGACCTATCGCTAGACCTAGACTAGGTCTTGTCGATTGAATGGCATTCTGTGTAAAAATAAGGTAGACACCTATGTACCCTAATTGAACTTTGGAGTGCCCGGCCTGGCCCCTGACACATGACCCTGGACTAGACAATAAAGTCAAGTCTCTTTGTCTTAGATCCTAGTCGAACTCTGACGTTACACTTAAGCTAGACTACAGATCTATGCCCAATGTTAGTGCTAGACCTAGGTCTATTACGTTAGATTAGGCCTACTGACATTTTATCTAACACTAAACAGTTAACAATAGATTAGAATCTAGATCTACTCTGTAACGTTAGATCTGGTAGACCTATTTTAAACTTTAGGGCCTACATCTAACATTAGACTAACGTTAGTGCATTAATACTAGTGCTCATCTCCCTTCAATATATTTTCAGCTCACCTAGATTTTCTGGTTCTGGCCAAAGCCATGGCTACCATGACTTTTCCTCTGCAATTCATGATAGATTTACAGGCATGCCTGGACCGCAGAAACTGTGTGACAGCATGGTTAGCACTGGCATGATCACTCAGACTGTACCAGACCTGCAATACTGTGCATGCAAGTGATGAGTGTGATGTGATGCAATAGTGAGGTTCACACCTAGGTCCCTTTACCTTAAGGTTTTCTAAACCTCGAGGTTTTGTAAACTACGAGGCACTAAACTCCAAGTTAGCGTAGATGTAGACGCATGTAGTTTAGAAAACCACGACAAAACCTTAAGGCGAAGACACCACGACAACACCACAAGATTGTAAGGGTGTTGTCGTGGTTTAAGCGCGTAGTTTAAGCGCGCTGTGGCAGCGCGCTTAAACTATAGTGAGGTTCACACCTAGGTCCCTTTACCTTAAGGTTTTCTAAACCTCGAGGTTTTGTAAACTACGAGGCACTAAACTCCAAGTTAGCGTAGATGTAGACGCATGTAGTTTAGAAAACCACGACAAAACCTTAAGGCGAAGACACCACGACAACACCACAAGATTTCTTAGGGTGTTGTCGTGGTTTAAGCGCGTAGTTTAAGCGCGCTGTGGCAGCGCGCTTAAACTATGACAGATGTGAACGGAGTTTTGTTAACCACGACGCTCAGTTTTTTCCACAATAGTGCGCAACCCTATGGGCAAACTAGGCGCCCTTTATTTTCTATCGTAGTTATCTTTACCTCGAGGTTTTGCTAACTGCATGTAGGTGTGAACGGCATCGAAGTTTTGTCGTGGTTAGGGGAACGCATTTTTGCGCTCGTAGTTAGTATAACTACAAGTTTTTGGATAGGTGTAGACATGGCTTATGACAGATGTGAACGGAGTTTTGTTAACCACGACGCTCAGTTTTTTCCACAATAGTGTGCAACCCTATGTGCAAACTAGGCGCCCTTTATTTTCTATCGCAGTTATCTTTACCTCGAGGTTTTGCTAACTGCATGTAGGTGTGAACGGCATCGAAGTTTTGTCGTGGTTAGGGGAACGCATTTTTGCGCTCGTAGTTAGTATAACTACAAGTTTTTGGATAGGTGTAGACATGGCTAATGTTTAGCTAGTTACTGTATGCTGCAGAATTTATGCGCATGCAGCTGCTGCACGCGTATTCTGCACTCTGAGCGCGCCGAGTCTGCCAGGTTTGCTAGTCTCCAGAAAGAAGCTTTTTCTACAACTTGTCATATGATTCCCTGCGGGCAGAGTCGAGTTACTGGTGAAACAATCTTTTTATATCTACTCTCCTAAATTATGGGAGAAACTGCTGTTTACATTGTTTAAAAAAAAATTAGTAGAAAAAATAAATGGTATTAGGGAAAAAATATACAGGAAGGACTATACAGAGTCTGAATGATAAAGACTAAATTGTTAGTTACTGCTTTCTTCCGTGGGCTTTGTTAGTTACTGCTTTTTTCCGTGGGGAAACTTGCAAAGTTGAATCAACTGGATGCAGTTACTGCTTTTTGCAAAAGTGAAAAATTGTATTTTTGGTCACTTTCATTTTTCTTTTTGCAAAACTGACCTATTAACATTGGAGAGCATTGGGTAAACTATTCATTTTTGCAAAAAAGTAGACATTCATAAAAATGTCAGTTACTGCTTTTTTCCGTGGGGGGGGGGGGGGGGGGGGGGGGGCAGATTATTCTTTAGTCCAACCCTGTCGGACTCGCTTACAGGAACTCTTTTTCTCTGTCATGGTATGCAGAGATAGCACTGCACTGATGACTTTATGCCTTTATGAAGATATTCGTCGAAAACATTTTTTTTTTAGCGTCGGAGAAAAATATAGAATACAGTAGCGAGTTCGACGTGTTCAGTTTCAGAGATCAAGCGCATGGGAAGAAAAGATGATGTTGTGTCGTGCGTCATAGGTTTTTCACGTGTAGTGTATTTGTGGTGTACGTTTGGGAGGTTGACCCGGAAGCAGAGAGAAATTGTGGGGGCTGGAGTTTACGGCGAGGTCACTCTTAACTTCGAGTTCGTTTTTTTTTTTGTGTGTGTGTGTGTCCACACGGTGCTTAACTACGAGTGGGGACCCCCCGCGGCTCGTGGTTAGAGCGCTAACCATAAGATTTCTCATGGCTCGAAACATCGAGCAAACCTCGAGGTTTGCTAACTACCAGTGCGTCTTCACGGTCCCTAACAGTTTACACTACAAGCTCTAACCTCGAAGTTTCCTAACTTCGAGGTTAAGGGCTCCCGTCTGAACGTAACTATTGATGCGTTTTAATTATTGATCCTTTTGTCTCCACCATGGCACGATTGTTCCTTTCGTAGTTGTAGCTCCAGTTTTGAATTTTGATTCTTGTGAAATATTGGGTGCATTATTTTACAGAAAGATCGTGAGGTCACTTGTGGTCACTTGTGCGGTCACTTCGATATGAGGTAATTTATATGGGGGGGGGGGTAATCGCATGGATACGGAGGAAAAGGCATACACAACCAATGAATACTTCAGTATACTGAAAGTATCATTGTTTAAATGTTCTATATTGTTCTCTGTTCATGTATTTTTTTTTTCATTTAAACAATCTGTAAGGTCCAATCTGCAGTGCATCCAAACAACACTTTACACAACGACAATCTCATCATATTTCATGATGATACTGCATGCATGCTGACAACGCCCAAACACTAACCACATATTGGTAATGCATCTATTAATGATAAACTGACACATAGTCCCTCAAAAGTAAACGAATAAGAAAGAAATAAAGAACAAATAAGGCGTATACAATGTTCATGTTATCAGTGTCAATCGTCAATCAAAGAGTATAGAAGTGCACGCAGTGCGCTAAGAGGGAACACTCTCCCGATTTTGCGTAGTACGCTCATGGGTGGGAGCGGTCGCCATTTTAGGGTGCAAACCGCCGGGTGATCAATAGAGGGCGTATTTTTCCTCCGTTTCATTTCAAGGGGCTTACAGAATAAAAAATGAAATCGGAACCTTATAATGACATATAGAAGTAGAATTCCAGCCTAATCATGAAATATAATAGAATATTAATGCTTATTACTTTCCAATGTATATTCCATCAATGTTCACCGGCTAATTTATGACCGAATGCAAGCCCACTTGTTTCCTAAGCCAAGTAGTGCTTGTGTACAGAATGACGTGGGTGCTCATGATTATCAAGGGCACTTTCTTTCCCTCCCCCTGTCTCCCTTTCCCCCTCTGGCCCGCTTCTCTCTCTTTCTTCTTCTTATTATCCTCCTCCTCCTCCTCCTCTTTCTTCCGCTCTTTTTTCCTCTCTTTGTTCCACCTTCAGTTTGGCCCGTGAAGAGAATTCCAGTTCCATCTTATGCTTTCAAGTCACCAGTGGTTTTTTTTTTTTTTCACGTATAGACTAACATCCACATGATGAAATGTTTTCAGTGGACAAAATGAAGCAGATCCGTATTTTTTTTTTTTTTATGAATGATTCAAAACTCGTAAGGGTAGACTTTTTTACTTTTGTACATAAGGGTAGACTTTTTCACTTTTGTATTTTTATCAAATTGACGTTTTTAGCCATCAGCATGCGAAAGTATTGTCTTTTATAATCTGAAGAAGTTTCATGTTTTTTTTTTACTAATGAAAATCATTTGAAATTCTTGAATAAAAAGGATTTGAAAACCCTTCCCGACCAGTCGTCCCGCCAGTAAATGAGACGTCCATTGTGCCCAAAATACTGACTCACTCTCATGAAACTATCTTTCTATCTCTTTCAGCCGTTTCTTTCAAGATTTTTCAGCTACTTGAACGCTACTTGGGAATGTGTCACAGTTGTAAAGACTGGATTTTTTTGTGTGGTTTACATAATTTTAAAACATTTTGTGTTGTATTTGGACATTTGGTAAGATTTTTTTATTTACTTTTATGTTCCTTTCCTTGTTCAAGCGGATCCTGCTCTGTTTTTTTTTTTTTTTTTTTTGGGGGGGGGGTCATTTTAACCCTCACCCCTATAATAATGAATAATACAAGTCAGATCTTTTCTACTCTCTATAAAGATCGAGTGAAAATATTCACTCTTAAAGGAGTGAATACAAAAGGGGAATTTAGAGTGAAATTAGAGTGAATTTTGAGTGAAAATGTTAATTTACACTCGTTTTAGAGTGATCTCAGGGGTCACTCCAAAATCCTCGAGTGATCCTTGAGGTCACTCCAAAATAAGTAAAAATAAACATTTTCACTCAAAATTCACTCCAATTATATTCTAAATTCACCCCTTTTGTATTCACTCCTTCAAGAGTGAATATTTTCTCTCGATCTTTTTCTAGAGGGTATCATTACAGCCTTTGTACAGAAAGGCTGCCAAAACATTTTTTTAATGAAAATAATTCTGTCCTTTTACTAGAATATGATATGGAAAATTCAATCTTTTGTATCAGGAAATTACATTCCTTAAACAGATTCTCTTGGGAGAATTATGATACCATGTAAACCGATGGTATATACCATAATTATCAAAAGAAGAGAACGACCTTCTATACTCTTTGGTGTCAATGTAGGCCTAGTCGAATTGATTTTTGTTTTTTGTTGTTGACGGTGTCAACCAACCTTCCTTCTCATTCTCATCTGTAGGCATATACAGTGCCTAACGTTTGTTTGTTTGTTTGTTTCATTTTCCATTCAAGAAGATGGCTACAATAGCTGGTCTTCTATTGGGTCTAGTTAGATATTGCGATAAATAAATGAAGCGGGATCTTTTACGTGCACGAGTGGTAACTCTGTCACATTAGAGGGACATGTGCCTGTTTATTCCTTTTCCTGACGCCCGAGTTCATATTTGTCAATGAACAGGTGGACCTCTGCTTCAAAAAAAAAATAAATAAAAAAATCTCGATAGATTCAAAGCTAAATGAAGAAAACACACATACACGACCCTACAGTAACTAAATTCTGGTCTTTTAAATTTTGATGCTGCTATTTCGAACATAGTTGCCTATTCACGAATATAAATGACCAAAGAGATTCCGTCACCAGCTTGACATGAATTTCAATGCTCATTGCTGAAATGCGTGATCTTCTCTTAAATTTGAATGCTCCGATGGTGTATTTTGAATGTTCCGACAGTGAATCTGATTGCTCCGATAGAGAGTTTGAATGCACCAATATTGAGTTCGAATGACCGGATTTTTAATTTGATTGCTAATTCAGTGCTGCGAGCGTGGAATGCGTGAAACCGAATGCTCCCTAAAGGAACTTGAATGACAAAAGTATGAAATTGACAGGGAAAACCTTTAGTATAAATTGTGCTCTTTTTTATTAGCAGGAATACAACCTATTTCCCTAGTAGATAATGTGATACAAAAGATACATATATATATATATATATATATATATATATATATGATTATTTATTCATTCAATTTTCAATTCAATTCAATTCAAACTTTATTTCCTTTTTTGAAAGGAGTATAAATATTTAACTTTCTTTGGTAACAGAGAATAAGGTTGCATAATCAAAACAAAGTAAATTTAGAAAAATATAATTGTGGAACCTAAATTAGTGTATTCTTATCGAAAATCGTTCGTAAACAAGATAAATGAAATTCATTGGAACGTCAACTAGAATACTCATGGAATGATTGTTTGTTTGAAACAAAGAATCGAATCGAACTAAAAATGATCTAAAACTAAAGCTGTACTCAAATTGTCAACAGTATTACTAAAAATCATATATTTCGTTTTGGAGACATTCAACAATAATTGGCTCTTACCGAATTATTCACCTTTTGTAATTGATTATTGACTTTTTGAGCAAGAAAATTAACATCATTGATGGCAAAATATACATTGGTATCGTCAGCAAAATGGAGAAAGGAAGATATTTTAGATGCCTGACAAAATTCATTAACATAAACAATAAATAATAGCGGCCCTTGTAAACTTCCATGTGGAAGGCCACATTTTACTTCTTTAATTACTGAATGATTGCCTTTGATTGCAACAAATTGTCTTCTATTTTCTATGTAACTCTTGAACCATTCCAATGTGTTTCCACTTATTCCGTAATGCGATAACTTGTGGAGTATAGATATCGTGATCAACCGTGTCGAAGGCCTTGGAGAAGTGCAGGAAAATAGTAATTAAATGAGAATTATTATCAATTGCGTGAGCTACATAATTAAGGAAATATAGAAGAGCATGAGTTGTACTCTCCTTCTCTCGAATATATACATCATTATGTCGTTTCTTGTCAAAAAAGGAAACTATAAGTGAAGATTTATGGGACAATGATTGTATATGAAATCCCATTATGTTCCCTACAAATAATAGCACTGGTGTTTAAAAACGGTTCCATGACATTTGCTCCGGCGACATATGCTCCGACGACAATTTGCTCCGAAAATTGCGACAAATGCTCCGCGACATTTGCTCCGCGACAATTGCTCCGCCGAAATTTGCTCCGCCGACAAATGCTCCGCCGACATTTGCTCCGCCGACAAATGCTCCGGCGATATTTGCTCCAGCGACATTTGCTCCGGCGACATCTGTTCCTACGACAAATGCTCCTAAGGTGCGACAATTGCTCCGGTGACATTTGCTGCGGCGATATTTGCTCCGGTGACGATTGCTCCTACGACATTTGCTCCGACGTCATTATGATGCAAAGGTCTGAAGATACTCAAAGGTACGACCTTTGCTCTTCCAACGTTTGCTCCTACGGCAAATGCTCCGGCGACATTTGCTCCAGCGACGTTTGCTCCGGCGACATTTGCTCCGGAGATAAATGCTCCGGAGACAGTTGCTCCAGCGACAAATGAAAGTTAAGAACATCAAAACACGACACCGTCAGCGTTGGAATAAAAATTAAACTAAAATTGAAATACATTAATTTTAAGCGCCGCGTTCAGCAGGGGCGAAAATTTTGCAATTTTCAGTTGTATTATTGACAAGTTTTAGACAAGAAAAGTGCCTTATTGTTTAATTTTGTCTTTAATCAATTGATTTATTAATTATTTCTTAACCTTCCGGGGGCACATTCGTTCCCCCCGAAGAAAAATTCTGGGGGGGGGGGGGGGGGGCAAGGGCCCACTCTATCTTCCGCTCCGGCGCCCATGTGTTCAATTCAATTCAATTGAATTCAATTGAGTTTATTGATCTGATCCAAACAAAAAGGATTACAATAAATTTTCGACAAATAGTATATGACTTTCACAATTGAGGAAATAACGAAATAATATGACTTTCACAATTTTCAAAATAACAAACTAATATGACTTGTACAATTGACAAAATAACAAATACATGAATAGCAAAATCAGAACATACGTATCTATGAAACATTACCATTAACATAATTCAGCGAACTGTGACATTGCTAAATCAATTATAGTGTTATCAAAGTAATAAGTGGGGTACCATGATGATTAACTACCGAAATAAAATCGAAGATTTCTTCTGGCCATGTTTTCAACACCACCCCCAAGAAACCCAATAACAAATCCATTATCCACGTATTCTTTTTTGCACTAGGAAATAATGTAAATTTCTGACCCATATATAGGTTTGTAATTAATCAGGGGGCAATCTTTTTTGTTTTTTAATCCTCGTTCTTTCTCTTCTCCTTTCCCTTTTCTTTCTTTAGTTTTTTTTTCTCTTTCTTTGTTTTTGTTATAGCAAAATCATAGGGGGCGCCTTGGCGCTGCCCTGCACCCATACATAAATAAAAAAGCAAACCAGTAAAAAAACAAAGAAAAAAAAAAGGAAAAGAAAAAAAGCCCGTTAGGGAAGTTTTGGATTGCGTGTACGCTTTAAACGAATACCCTTTTCTCTGGCTATTTTTTTTTTTTTCAATGTACTCCTGCTCTTAGCATGAGAGAGAGATATCACAAAGGGTTGTTGGTTTTTAGGGTTAGCTCAGTGAGGTTATTAGGTGATCTCTTTTAGTTGCAGGATCGTTGACCAGAACAATTTCTATCGACATGTTTTGTTTTGTCTCTAATTTAAATCAGCTTCGGATCCTGAAAGAAATTTTGAAATGGTCTTGTAACTAACAAACAGTCAAACAACATCCCAATTTGAGGAGAACTTTTGCTGTGCATTCTTTGGACTGTGTTTCTCGCATATGTTTTGCCTCTGCTGAACGCATTTTTGTAATTTGTTGACGACACGCTTCATTCTCGAAAAAGAGTTTATGGCAAAGAAGCGAAGGAGTAGCAATTGCAATGGAGCCATAGCCATTCATGGACACTCAGCGTGCGGCAACCCTGATGGACGAGTAAAAAGGACTCTAGCTTTTTAGCGTTTTAGCTAACGACGAACAATAATGGGGGAAATGTGACAAGATTGAATTATCACGTTACGCAGCTTATAACAATGCAATATACATGATTATGAGTAAAGGAGTATACAAAATACGAAGATTACATTCCTGCAATACCAATTATTAATATCAAGAAAATACGATCTAACATTTTTCTTGAAACATTGACATTCAATCTATTGTGTCACTTTCAGGAAAGTTCCACAGACTTGGATCAGTATGTGAAAGCGTAATTTGATTTAATGATATTGTGAGAAGAAGAAAATATGGATTTCCTTGTTGAATTGTGTATTTTTTTTATTTCGTTTCATTCGTTCGTTATCTTTATTAAGGGTTCTCCATTTGATCTTACAAAAGTAATTCAAAAAGAGTCAATATGCAATAAGTATGAATAAAACAAACAAAGAAACAAAAACATGTATAATTCTTAGGAGAAGTTCAGGAGGATTTTTTTTTCCGCCGGAGAAATTGTGAGGAGGGCATTTTTCACCCTTGAAATTGTCTCATCTTCAAACAAATTTCGTCTGATATAATTTCACCAGATCAATCGAACCGTTGGAACGAATTGCCGTCGGAGGACCGTCCGAGCAAATGTCTCTGGAGCATTCGTCGCCGGAGCAAATGTCTTACCTTTATATAGCAAAGGTGGTACAAGAAGTTTTCGAAGGAGCAATATTGTCGCTGGAGCAAATGTCGTACCTGTCTTTACCTTCAGACTTTTGCATCATGACGTCGGAGCAAATGTCGGAGGAGCAATTGTCACCGGAGCAAATGTCGTACCTGTCTGAAGGTACAGACGTACCTTCAGGCTTTTGCATTAGTCCTATATGACGTCGGAGCATTTGCGGTAGGAGCAATTGTCGCCGGAGCATTTGACGCCAGAGCAATTATTGTTGCCGGAGCAAATGTCCCCGGAGCAATTGTCGCACATTTGGAGCAATTGTCGTAGCAGCAATTATCGCCGGAGCAAATGTCGCCGGAGCATTTGACGCCTGAGCAATTGTCGTAGGAGCAATTGTCACAGGAGCAATTGTCGCCAGAGCAAATATCGCCGGAGCATTTGTCAGCGGAGCAAATGTCGGCGGAGCATTTGTCGCCGGAGCAAATATCGCCGGAGCATTTGTCGCGGAGCAAATGTCGCGGAGCATTTGTCGCATTTTTCGGAGTAATTGTCGTCGGAGCATTTGTCGCAGGAGCATATGTCGTGTCACCTTAAAAACATAACGATCTTCATTCTGCGGGTCTCTTCTGAGTCTTCATCTTTTAATACGGCCAGATCTGATGACTCTCGTTCTGTTACTATTTGTCTTTTGTTTGTCTTTTTTATCAGTAGGGGTGTCCGTTGTAATTGTGTTTCATGACCATCACACGACTTTTATACTATCGTTTATCATTGATAGATTTATTCGTCTTTCACACTTTGTAATTATATGTCAAATCAGGCATAATCAAAACTCCAAATTGGCCATTTCGATTCTATTTTGTGAAAAGCTGTAATTTTTGTGTCTTTTCCTTTAGTGTCTCCGGACGACTGGAATCACTTCGACGTTACAATGGCAACAAACTTTAAGGAGGACAAGAAATGTGTCGACTCTCAAGAAAAATCTGGAGCGATGTACAATGTAAAAGAAAAGCAAATGCTATGCGATGAATGCGTAAAAAGGACAGAATGTGCATGCAAGACTGGAAAGGAAGACAACAAATGGTTTTGTGGACAACACGCACGAGTCATCAAATTGTACTGCGAATCGCATGATCTTGGAATATGCATCTCCTGTGCAATCATCCAACACGGACAACCATGTGTCCTACACAACTTGGATGACATTGTCACTGAGAGAAAGACTGCTCTGAGAGAAATGGTACTCATGGCAACAGATAAGATGACTGAACTGGGAGACTGTGAACAGCATGCCAAGCAACATGAAGCTGATGCGACCAATCGCTTGATGTCAGTGCAAAGAGAAATAAGATTGTTCTTCGATGAGAAACTGCGTCGCGAGGATGCCAACTTGCGGCGAGAGGAAGACATGATAAAACAGGTCGACGCAGAAGAAGAAATTTCTAAAGTTAATGAGAAAAAAGAACAGCGATTGCTACAGAGCCGTTATAAGGCAAGAGCAAATAGAGAGAAAATAGTCAAAAGACAAGAAGAACTATTGATCTCACTGAGAGATATACGTAATGAGTATGCTAGAAAATTCGAATTTTGTCATTTTCAAATTAGGGAGAGTGAGCTCGCCATGAGAACCGTTTTGAGTAACATTGAAACCCTTCTCCTTAGTACCAGACGACTGATCGAGGGAGGGAAAGATCTCGTGAGGTCACTGAACCAGGCCGTTGGGTCAGCTTATGAGAGGAAGGAGGAGGAGGACCCTGAAGGCATCTCAAGCAAAGTGAAAACTGTCCGATTTATCAAAAATGATGAAGGTAAAGGTTACAAGGAGAAAGTCGATTGGTGTGGCGGGAAGTGGGAACACAGGGACTCAATTGAAATTCCAGAGGATGTAGAGTCCCCAATGGTAGCTAGGTGTATCAACAAGGAAGAGAAAAATCTGCGTAATCTGCACAATGTTGTGAAATGAAGTTTTCAAGGAAATACTTAAAACAATGATCAATATCTCACAAATGTTTTGTGTGATTTGGATGGGGAGTAGTCATCAGCGAAGCTGCGTATGTAGTATGAATTCACAGAAAGCGTAATCGCATACATACGTGTAATTGTAATGGATAAGGAAAAATAAGATGCATCCGTGCAAACAGCCATTTATTACTTCAAAAGATTAACAAGATGTGATTTTTGGAGGATAATCACAAACGCAAGCCACAAATCGGAGATGCATCTCTGCGATGTAAACAAGTTTAGTTTCTTATTATTATAGTTTTAGGGATACATGTTATTGCAAATTTGGTTCCTTAATACATCGTAACAATCTTTTAGGATGTCTTAACCTTAATGAAGAGAGGGAGAAAAAGGAAATATCTGACGTCCTTTACATTTGTCTTATACCTAACAAGACTATTATTACTATTAATAATAATAAAAAATAATGATAATAATAAGAAGAATGATAGTAATAATAATGATAATAATACCTATTATTATCATTATTATTATCATTATTATTATTAATATTATCATAACATCTCATATAGCCCCTAATACAAGCAAAAGTCATTGTGACCCTGCATCACAAAGCCAACAAAAAGTCGCCCGGACGTGGGTTTTTAATAAAGGGCAGATTCTAAAAGATCAGACTCTAAGATTTAAAATGATGTATAACTCAGTTCAAATGATTTCCCCTAACCTATCTAAATACCGGAAAGAAAGCACACACTCCAGAAAAGTGTGAACTGAGAAAAGAGGTTGTGAAGTACTGCATAGGGTCTACTCAAGCGGTTACAGGAATATTTCACCAAGCTGCGTTAGCTGTGCGATGATAGGGACAAAGCACAGGGTGTCAACCACCTGAGCAACAACAATAAAGAGATTATTCGATTAAGCTGAAATTAAGCATGTTGTTTAAACACATTCTGCTTATGATTAATGCTAACTTTCAAAGCAGTAGCAGTATCTTTTCAAAAGTTATTCGACTTGAAATTAAAGAGTGTAAAAACGATTTCAAGAAATGAAAAGGGGCCCCCTGTACATTCCTGATCATTTTACTCTCCACCAAAAAGGGGTTCTAGGAAAACGGAAAACACATTTTCATATTCGTGTTGTGATCCCAAAGTAAAGAATGATGTAGAAGAAAGATAGCTCTTTCAGAAAATATAAAAAAAAACCCTCAAGATTGGGGTAATTGACCCATTTCACCTTTTTTGAAACCAAAATGAAGGGGCGCGACTTTCTATTAGTTTTGTAACACACAATCACATATATCAAATGTATATTTGAAGCAATACATTATTCTTGTCCCTTCTTCGGCACGTTGGGGGGAGGGGGGGGGGGGAGGGGATGAGGGGGTCTATGAATAGTAGGCCTACATTGTTATCAGGAAAAGTGCACCCGCCCGCATGTATTTTCCCCTTTATGTTATTTCGGCCCTGTTCACAACTCGCCGTGCGTGCGTTTAGTCCGTACGTTCTTGGCGGAGGCCACGGTATTCACGTTTTCTCTGAAAACGTGGGGAGAGAATGACTAGTGCAGGAAGAAAGTACGTCAGCGCACGACACTCGCACGGTTACGCATTGTGTAAGTACATGGCCCACACACCACGTCTGGCCACGAGGAGTTACATGCATCGTACGTTGTACACGTGGTAAGTGAGTTGTACGTGCTTACAACTTGCAATCTGCGTGCGATTGCCACGTTTTCTTGCGGAGGCTGTACCATACACGTGCTGCTCACGAACGGTATCCCTACTCTCTCGTATGTCGTAAGTACGTGCAAATGCGATGATTTTTTTTTCCAGTCAGATGTTAGGGGTAGGCCTAATTATAGGACCACCTTCCGAGGTTATTCAGATGTAGGCCTATAATTATACGTATTCTCCATACGTGTATATGGTAGTTTAACCTTCTGTGTGTCATATTCATGTGTTTACATGCTTTGTTGAAAGAAAATTAGATTGAAATCAATGAAATAAATTAAATATGTCAAATGTGTGCATATTTGACTCACTGACAAAAAAAAAAAAAAGGTTAATAGGCTAGTCAGGTACAGGACATTGGTTACATCAGGCAGAAAATGGCATTGTATACCTGATGTAGACTAATAGGCTACATCAGGTATACAATGACATTGTATGATAGTATTTTGGTTTAAACAGCCTAACACATTGGCACTGGAGGTGAGATGCATATGATTTGCTGTTATGAAGTCTGCCATCTTAATACCTTGTTTTAGAGGTTGTGGCATTTCAGCCATGGAAACATTTAAAGCTAGATTTATCAGCATATTACTGGAACAGTGAATGTAATCCTATGGTTTTGCAGTATTCTCTTGGTCTGAAGGTGTCACGTTTGCAAATAAGGCTCTATACAATGTATTTTTTTTTACCATAGCGCTCTCTGAGGGAGGAGTAGCTTTGGGAGCTCTCTCTCTACTATCTCCATTTGAGGTAAACCCATAGTTTTGGGAGTGTGTAAAACATAACCAGTATTTTGGTTATGTATCCTGGAATCTGCTAGACAAAATATGGAGTCTGTCTCGCTGTAGTAGAGTGGAATTGCCCTTCAACTTGTTTTTCACTTGCTGGCTTGGACTGCCAACCTGAAGCAGCCATACTAGTTGTTGGTCAGTCATGCACACAAACTCTATTCATCGTCTTCGGTACATTGTCCTATGAAGCTGGACCTTCGCCAGTGAAAGTAGTGCATTGATTGTCTTCTGTGGTGCTGTGATTATCGTCTGTTCATTCACTGCATTTGACAATGGGATTCCTAAGCTGGTTGCTGGCACTACTCCTGTTGTGTAGCCTGTCCACTGAGGCGGATCCCTACAAAACAACCTTAACCTCTTCACATGGCAATTCTGTGAACAATAAATCAAAGCCGGTTATAAAGTACAACGGAAAGAGAATCTGCTACTACAGCAATGCTACTGCAACCTTCAATGTATCATTACTGGTTGCCGGAGATATTGACGCAAACCCTGGCCCAGATCGAATAGACAAAAAGGAGTGTGAAAACGGCAACAATGAGTCAGACACATTGCACAGGAGACAGTACAGCAGAGCAGCTCTTCTTGATCTCAACCATAATGGCTATGTCTCCTCGGATGTTTGGGCTACTGTGAAGTCACTCGGTATCAGTGCCAAGAAGCCTACAATTAGAGGCACCAGAGGCGGTGTCAAAAGGAAGAAGAAAGTGAATACTCTACCAAGCCATCCTTGCTTCTCAACAACGTGTAAAAGAATCATCGGTAAAGATGACCAGAAGAGAAACTACACACTGTGCCTCATTAACGCACAGTCTGTCAGTAACAAGGCTGATCTTCTGGCTGACTACTTCACTGAACATGATTTTGATATTGTGTGTTTGTCAGAGACTTGGTTGTCCAATGAAGAAAAACACAGGAAAATCATAGCTGATCTTCCACTTCCGGGTTTCAAATTCCGACATGCTCCCCGTCTGCATCGTACTGGAGGAGGAGTAGCTGTTATCCATCGAGAGTCAGTAGACTTGGTGACTTTGTCGACTCACGCTTTCCCCAGCTTTGAGAGTATATGTTGCGACTTTACACCTCACCACAATTCTTCAGTCTCCATTAAGCTGATTGTGATTTATAAGCCACCATACAGTCGAAAAAAAAATAAAACAACATCATCAATGTTTCTTCAGGACTTTCCTGATTACTTGGCTGTGTTATCTGCATCCCCTTCCAAGCTTGTGATTGTCGGCGACTTCAACATTCACTGGGACAATCAATCCAATGCAGATACCAAGAAATTTGCAGACATCATTAAATCTCATGATCTTCTTCAACATGTTTGTGAGTCCGCACACATCAGCGGACATATTTTAGACTATGTCTTATGCAGAAGAGATGAGGATGCTATCAGGTCAGTAGAGGTCTCTTCTTTTCTCAGTGATCATGCAGCCGTGCACTGTGATCTTCATATGTCCAAACCTGCAGTTGGGCGTTAAGGAGATAGTATATCGCAAATTGAAGACAATAAATTATGAGGCCCTTGCTGAAAACTTGGAGTCATCTGTCCTTATTCGTAAACCCGAGACTGACTTCGACAAGCTGGCTGATCAGTATGACAGAACATTATCAACTATTCTGGATATACACGCACCCATTAAACGATGTGTTGTTGCCACACGTCCACCAAACCCATGGTATTCAGAAGAGATCACAGAAGCAAAGAAGCTGAGGAGGAGACTAGAAAGGAAATGGAGAAAGAGAAGACTTGAAGTATATAGACAGTGTTTCAGAGATCAACGTCTGGTTGTCTTGGACATGATAAAGAAGGCAAAAACATCATTCTACGAGAAGCAGATCCCTGACTGTGTCAGTCAGAGAGATGTCTATAAAGTAATAGACAAGATGCTTCATTATCGCAATAAATCTGTCCTTCCAACACATCGTAGTGACGAAGAGCTGGCAGAGAAGTTTATCAGGTATTTTTCAACAAAGATACAAGACATTCGAGCAACTCTTGATGCTGAAGTGCTGACTGGGGGAAATCTTACTACAGCTCATTCTACTGAGAAAGACCACACGCTCAACAGCTTTGACTTGGCATCAGAGGAAGAAGTGAGAAAGATTATAGCTGGTTCCCCGCCTTCTTCCTACATGGATTTTGAAAAGACACTTACATCTTCTTCTCCCAAGCATTACACTGATGGTGAATAGATCGCTTGAAACAGGCATCTTCCCCAGCTCATTCAAACAAGCTGTCGTTCGACCTCAAGTCTGCTAAAGAAGCCCAGTTTAGACCCCGACACCCTAAATAGCTACAGACCAGTGCAATCTCAAGTTTATTTCAAAAGTTTTGGAAAGAGTCGTAGCCCAACGCCTTCAAGAATATAATCATGGAACTGAATGATTTAAGTGAACCACTTCAATCTGCTTATAGGAGGCATCATAGCACCGAGTCTGCCCTGATTAAAGTCCATAATGATGTACATAAAGCACTTGACAAGAAGCAAGCTGTTTTCTTGGTGCTCCTTGATCTGTCAGCAGCTTTCGACACCATTGACAAGGATATTCTTATCACAAGGGTTTATTCAATAGGTGTGAAAGGATCTGCTCTTGCATGGATATCTTTCTATTTGTGTAACCATTCGCAGGCAGTCAAGATCAATGAGTGCATGTCATCTTCCGCTGAACTTCTGTATGGAGTCCCCCAAGGATCTGTTTTGGGCCCGTTATTCTTCAGCATTTATGCAAGTCCTCTCGCAGAGATCACAAGGACTCATGGTATCCATATCTTTACGCTGATGACACCCAACTGTACACCTCATTCGATCCATCTGATCCTTTAAGTCAGGCCTCTACCAGACATAGACCTGAAGCATGTATTGATGATATTAGGGCTTGGATGATACGGAACAAACTCAAACTGAATGATGACAAAAGTGAATTTATGATAATTGCATCAAAACATCTGGCAGCAAAGGTCCGTAGTCAGTCATTACGAATTGGATGTGTCAATGTACAATCTGTGTCAAATTGTAGGAATCTGGGAGTTTATTTTGACCCTGAAATGTCAATGGCGACACACATTACAAACACATGTCGGTTTGTATATTTGCAACTACGCAATATTCACAGTATCAGAAAATCCTTGTCAAACAAAGTTGCAGCCTCTGTTAATCAATCGTATGTTTTGTCTCGTATTGATTATGGAAATGCATTATTGTTCAAGGCTTCATCTTACCAACTGGCCAAACTACAGCGTGCTCAGAACTCTGCTGCTCGGGTCCTCAGTGGAACATCTCGCATCTCCAGCATTACCCCAGTTCTAAAAAATCTTCACTGGCTACCAGTATCCAAGAGGGTAGAGTTTAAAATTTTCTTCATACATGGAAAGCACTACATTCTTCAGCTCCAAAATATTTGCAAAACCTTGTTTCAGAATACGTCCCTGGTAGAAATCTCCGTTCATGTAATAGTAAACAATTAACAGTTAAAAGAAGAATCTCAACTCTCGGAGAAAAAACCTTTGTTTCTGCAGCCCCATCTCTCTGGAACGCTCTTCCACTGAGGATCCGATCAGCAGAGACCATTGAAACATTTAAAAAGCTTTTGAAATCACATATGTTCGCATCTTGTTTCGATTGAATTTCAACGAATTTTTCATTGGTGTGTATATCTCTTCATATCTCTTTCTTCTTTTTCAACCTTCTTATGTACAATTATGACTACGATGTATGCTATTCTAATTATGTCCCTCTGCGCCTCAGAATAGGATACTAGATCGAAGGCGCATTACAAATGCTGTACTTATATACTGTCATCACAGTGATTTCTTCCTTGCTTGATTTCAAGATATACACATTCTCAATTACAGAGAATTGTACTGTGACTTTATCACTGTTCTGCATACACAATGATGGTCAATGCCTTTCAACCACGCTTGTGCAACTGTTAGATGTGACAATAAAACTCCACAAACCTGGTCACTTCATGTACTGACCACTCTGTACTCACACATTGCAGAAATCACTGCGCACAACTTGTGTTTTAGGTGCGGAGAAGGTGCTTATTCGGTACGATCTGCGTGCTCTATTGAACAGTTGAACTCAGGCCCTGGGGAGTGCTGAATAAGCACGGACTACGCACTTATTTCGTGTTCTGAACAATTATTATTTACCTGAGCAACGATCCAGAGCATAGGGGGCTGTGTGATATTTCTTTATCCTACCTTCAGACACCTTCACATTTTTAATGATAATAACGGTAAGACGAGAAGACTAATACAGAGAATGATTAATACTTATTGACAAGACTAAAAAGTATCATTAACTCGTTCCTTCCGCAATTCTCTGAGTGCCTTTAATGCCCACAAACGAGATTCTTTTTGCCCGTCGACTTAGACCCCGTTTACAGTGCGAGGCTCGGCCGCGGCCGAGCCCAGCCCCGCTTCAGTGTAAACGCGCAAAAGGTCAAATGCGAGGCCAAAATTGGCCTCGCATTTGGCCTCGCTGTGGAGGTGGTCTCGGCCGCGGCTCGGCCGCGGCCGAGCCCGGCCTCTTCTTGGTGTAAACGCAAACTGGGCCAAATGCGCGGCCAATTTTAGTCTGGCTTCCAGACCCTCTGCCCGTACTATTTCGCTATTCACGATATTAACCCCCTCAACGTGGAAAACTAGTATAGTTTAAGGTGGTTTTGTCCTGCAAAGAATTTTTCCTTCGGCACAGGCCTTTGCCCGAACGGCGACTTCGTCGCCACGGAATCCAGTTGGCAAAGGGTCTGAAAGCCAGGCTATACCAAATTGCGTTTGTTTACAAGCAGAGTGCCACTACGACAAAATACCAGGCTATACCAAATTGCGTTTGTTTACAAGCAGAGTGCCACTACGACAAGCGGTACACTGTATTCCCTTTTCAACGGTCAACTACATGTGCCAGTGAACAATGGAAATATCGATCGGGTGAGAGATATGATTAGAGCATGCGCTGATGAGCTCACATAATCTTTTGTTCTACACAAAACCAGGTATCTGAATGAGGTGACTGGGGTCAGCGAACCCAGATATCTAACTGATCTCAGCCTTGATCGCTATGTACATGTACGTACGAGTTTACAGCAGAACAAGTGAAAAACCAGATCAGGAAAAAGGGACATAAAACTGTGAAATACGCGTTTTTCAAACAGAAGGAGAACAAATGCTGATAGAATAAATTCAGGTCTTTTTATCAAACCCACTTTTCTGGGATTTTAACATAAAGAAACATGATTTTAAGCCACTAAAGCAGGCACTCTCGTCTCCATTCTGAGAACCTGGTATACCGGGTTCCCGTATATCACTTGCTCCCACGGGAACCTTGTATACCAGGTTCCCGTAAGAAATGGGTTAATAGTAGTAATGGATATATTTATCGATGGTAACAATGATGCTAACGCAGGGCAGCTTTAATTATTCACAGTGAAAAGTGTTGTTGCCGCGGTATCAGCATTTCATATCAATCCGATAATGAAATGACCTGCGGTAGGGGGTCTCTGGCAATTACCCCGGACCCCTCCCCTCCCCCTAACCCTAATCCTAATTCTGACCCTATTCCTATACCCATGAACCCAACCCTAACCCTAATCTTTACTCTAACCTTATCACTTACAAGTAACTAGCCGGGGGTATTGTCGGGAGGGGAGGGGGGGGGGATTGCCCTGATATACACTGCGGCAGAGCCAAGAGGAACTGGCAGGCGAAGGGGGAGGGGAAATGGAAAGAAACGTGATCATTGTATTAAAGTATGGTACAGTTTCGGTTGAGATGGGGCTCCAAGTTTCCACCGTGTTTTCGATGATGATGATGATGATGATGATGATGATGATGATGATGATGATGGTGATGATGATGATGATGATGATGTGTGTGTGTGTTGTGTGTGTGTGTGTGTGTGTGTGCGTGTGTGTGATGAGAAACCTCTTATGAAATATGGAAGAGCATATAATTGTAGGAGGAATTCTAAGTTTATTACATAAAACATTGGTTTTGAAATGGCTGAGATATCCAAAAATCAGGCAATCCTGATAAAAGGTGGCTGGGACACATTTTTCATTGAGAACGCTCTGTTTCACTTTGTTTTGCGATATCCATTTCAAAACCGATTTTTATCAGATAAACTTTGAACTCCCCTTGTTGCTCTTAATCGTTTCATAGAGCAGTTTCTAAGTATCTCGCAAAATGTTAAATGCTGAATCCTCACCTCAACCAAGACTACACCATCCCTTTAGCCATTGGCGCTACAGCATTCTTTTCAAAGGGATGTATATGACGCTGCACACTGTATTTTGTCCATAATTATCATAACTGAGAAAGGTTGATTCTCAGGCTGATATTCTTTATATCTAAAGATGGAAGTTCGAATTATAGGTCATTGCATTAAATAAGATTACAGCTTGAGGTTCGGGGCTAAGACGACGTCTCAGCCTACTCCCAGGCCTATGAAAATAGTTTCCTTTCATAGAGAAGTTGTTCTTATATTAATTACTGTACATACCTCGTTTGAACGTTCAGTGGATGTTTAAGCGAGTATGAAAATATATTTGGAGTTTCGTGATTGCTAAACAGGCATCATAGTGAACGTTATCTAGACCACTAAGTTTTAGTTTCAGTGAGCCATAGTTGGAGCATTGTGTATTTAGTGATATAAGTTATGGTTGATGCCAGTGCTCTTTTTCTATAAATATTTCTGCAAAGTCGTTGCTATAGCAATCACCATGCCCTAGGGGAAATATGACTTTGTATAACCAAGATGCTAATGGCAAACAAAGCTTTAAACTGAAAGAGAAATTTTCAGACACTTATGTCAAGTTTTTACATTATTTCATTATAAATACATGGTAGTTTCCGGAACTTTTAATTGTTACCATGGCAACAGAGATTGTTTATCTTCTCCATTTCGGTTGCATTTGAACAGGTGGCTGTAAGTCCATACATTTTTAGTCACTTTTGGCACCTTTGCTACTGTGAAATGATTAAAGGTGTTTTTTTTTTTTCAAAAACAATGTGTTACCATGGCAATATGAGAAGAAATAAAGGGATAATTTGGACTTTTATTGCAATAGAACAAGTAATTCCAGTACTATGAAGTGAGCCACTTTTCTTGAACAATGGTATCATATCATTGGAAACCCGCGATTTTTTTTTTATGTTGCCATGGCAACGGGAGAAGACGTCATATTTCAGAAAGGCTCATTAGCAAAATCGGTTTAAATTCTATAAGCCGAATGTAGTGCTTTTACACAGACTGAACAACGTGTTCATTATGTTGGCAGGAGAGAGAGAGAGAGAGAGAGGGGGGGGGGGGGAGAGAAGAGCGCGTTCTCCTTAGCACGAACTATGAGGGACTAAAAATGGGAACATTAAGGTAATTTCTTTTTTTTTAAGAGTAACAAGCAAAATCGGGTTTGTACACAGAAAGGTTGTAGTTTCTTTTCGTATACATACAGTTATATACGTACATGTAGGCCTATATACATGCATTTCTTCTTTAATAGAAAATGAATAACTTAACGCACATGTAAAAGACGTCGAGCTACTTGAAAGAGATGAGAAATGAAAGAAATGCACTTGTTGTAGCAGGAAATGACGGGGAACAAGCTGAAATACGATGTTGGCCTACGTTTAATTCCACTCTTTACAAGAGATTCACTGTTTCTGATGGTTGTAATAACACAAGAGCGTAGATTGCTAATATTTTCCTGGGCTTGAACGGAATGCAAACATGTCTATGTAGCTTTTTCAGAATCCTTCGAATGTAATAGGATTAGTGTCATGGCAAAGGCTATCATTATGGAGTACAAAACGCAATTTACTTAACTTACGAGACCTAGAAATTACACATACACTGACTTACATTTTGTCAAAAAAGTGAAGAACTGCACCTAACTTCTCATCCAAATCTGCTTGTTAAGTATATATTTCATTTTTTATTTGTTTAATAGCCTTTATTCTTAAGACCACGCATATGTGTGTGGGTTTTTTTCCCCTGCTTTAGACATGTTAGAATGGCAGAATATGGTAATCATTTCAAATAATGAATGTATTTTCCTGACAACGATGAAGAAGTGAAGAAGGAGTCAGAGGGGACGAGCTCATCCTCCGGAGGAGAAAATAACTCTACTTTTATCATCAGTATACATGTACAAATGAAATTACAAATTACGACGACATTCTACATCGTTGAAAAAATTTGTATGGAATCGAGTGTGTTTTATGATTGCCTGTTTGCATGTGTGTGTGTGTGTGTGTGTGTGTGTGTGTGTGTGGGTGTGAGTGTGTGTGTGTGCGCGCGTATGTGTTTATGTGTCAAAAGAGAGTTTGAGCATAAGCTGGCATCCCCTTTTCATAGTGAACATGCCTCTCCTAAATTGTTAGGATGATGATGATGATGAATTTTAGACTATCGATAAACGATGGCTATAAGGCGACAATAATGGGGGTGAAAGATAAGATGGGCATTTAAACAGTAACAAAGGTTCTATGCACTTGACCTCAATACACACAGTCACACATATGCGCACAGGTGACAACGAACACATAAGACAGTATTCTAATTAAAAATATATTTTGTCACGACAACAATTTTACTCCTTTGTTCGGAATTTAAGAGCCATATTTCATTTTCGGATTAACGAACCTTCGGAATAACGAGCTTATTTTTATTTTCGGATCAACGAACCTTCGGAATAACGAACCTTATTTCTTTTTTTTTTTTGACAAACGAACCTTCGGATTTACGAACCCATTTACGTTTTCGGGTTAACAAACTTTCGGAATAACGAACCCTATTACTTTTTTTTTTTTCGGATAAACGTACCTTATTCCGTTTTCGGATTAAGAAACCTTCGGAATAGCAGACCTTATTTCATTTTCGAATTAACGAACCTTCGGAATAACGATCTGTAACCGAATCCGTAACCCGAACGCAGCGAAAGTTCCTCGTGTTCTGAAAGTGCTACGGCGTGTCTGCGTGCTCCAAAATCCGTACTGAGGGGGTACTTACTACGTACGGACCCCCAAATCTTGACCACGTTTTTTTGCAAGTAGACAGCACGCATTTGCAAGTATGGCGAGTTGTGACCACGGCTTAATGCAATATCCTGCGCATATACACAATTGTTATTGACATACAGTGCTCGTTCTGTCGAACTCGTGGGCCTTTTTTTCCTATTTTCAGTCTCGTGCCTTTCTATGCCTTTATTGTCGGTCTCGCGAGCATCTATTGCTCCCAGTGTCGAACCATGGACCTAATACACATGGACTGTTCAAATTTTGTGTCAAAAGATGGGTAATTGCTGATTCGCACATTTTCGCACACGCATAAGACCTTGTCTAATGGCAAGATATACCTGTTCTCTACCATTACCGTCCCTTTTTGCTTTGGAATAAGCTGAAGAAAAGTGAAATATTGAGATCACAACTGACAATCATTGTGCCAAAATGTTAGCTTTCTTTTAAAAAGTGCCTGCTTCTCCCAAGCGAAATTGTCTGAGGTATGATTCCTAACATACACCACAACTGTACATTCACTTTACTTGATTTTTGTGAGTTAATTTCTTCTGCGCATATAATTCTAGATTTCTCGAATCTCCGTCTTGTTCTTCTCCCGGCTTGCTGGTGGTGACGATCATGAGATCAAAGCAGTGAAGCATGCTAAAAATGTCTTTGAGGCGCTATTGACATGTACGGGTGCGTGAATTAATTAACGATACTATGAATGTTCATGTGCATTAGGTCCATTGTCAAACCAAGGAGGTTAGAGAAATGGAGAACAACATTCTCATTTCCTTTGATCCCATGTTTCATCTTTATGATGGAAATTGCTTTTCGCTGTCCCTTCTCAGAAAACAAGCGGCACATTAATAGTACAGGCAAGGGGATGTACGATTAAAAATTGTACAAAAAATTATGAAATGAAAATCAAAATTACACGTTTTTGCATGACTTTACACCAATCTAACATATACATGAAGAAAGAACTATAGAATTATACCATTTCAGTTTTATTTGTCGCAAGCGATTGGAAAGATGAAAACAAATCGGCTTTCAAATTGTAGTGAGAGTACTGTACAGTTTCAAATATTTTCACGACATACAGCTCAGGTTTACGTTTTTGCATATAGTCTAGGACGGGATTTACTTTCGTTTCATATGTTTTAATATTAAGAGAACAATCATTCTATTTGACAAATAAACAAGTAAAATAGAAACGATACAATGTTAGAGTTTAAGACGAATCTTCAGATTGCTCAAAATGACGGCGGCGTGGGACCCTAATCATCAAAGGCACAAATGCACGTGTGGAATTCTTTTGTGCATCAATACAAAATGGCAGCTGTTTGAATAATTACTGCTAGTTGGAACTCCATCTCTTCAACCTCCTTGGTTGAACCCGTGCTTGCAAGAGTTCTTTATTTTCCTATAGTATTGAATGTATTGTATGGGGACTTTAAGGGGGGTGGCTAGTATTATTGATCAGTGGGAATCAGTGGCAATGATCGGGGGTGATTGTTCCCATTCTTGTGGAATTCATTTAAAAGTTCATTAAATGTCTATTGTTGCGTGAAAATTATTTGATTCAGATTGGTCTCATATTCAAGTAATGTGCAGTGTAATGCCCCGTCACTGTACAGGCATGCTAACCTGGAAATATCAAACTGCACATTACTTGAATATGAGACCATTCTGAAGCAAATAACTTTCACATAACAACAGACATTATAATGTTCTCTTTAATGAATCTCACAAATGACTCGTGGGTGTCGGTCTCGTAGGATGACCCTGTTTTATTACCCAGTGAAATTCAGTTGATAGAAAGCAAAAACAAATATGCTTTGAAAAGTTTTTTTTTTTATTTCCTTCAACATCTGCTTTCTTTCTGAAATTCAGGCATATTATTGGGTGCAGCACCAGAGAGTCAAGTTCTACAGAGATTCCCTTCGGAACATGGTAATTATCTGGGGAAGATATTTCAATAATCTATGAAGCATAATTATCTACCTGAATTAAATGTCACCGACTGTTGTTGTTAGATATGTTGAAATGTGGTACATTTCTTTCACATAACATGTTATATATAGCATACTGATGCCCTCACCTTGTGCCGTAGTTTGGTCTAGTGGTGAAAGTGTCACTTGAGACCATATAAGAAAAAGAAAATAATGTAGAGTAAAGGAAACTATTCTTTCGCAGTACGAAAAAATAACAACATGAGAATAGTAAGGTGAAATAAAAACCCTGTAAAAACCCAGCAAATTATGAGCAAATTGAACAATTATATTCATAAAGTGTTGCATAATTATTACAGATTAAGCAACATATAGCTCTGATATATAATTCCAGTTATAAACTAGAATAATTGCAATTTCGGTTGTTTAACACATCAGCAGACAACTCGATCACTTTCATGTTGAATTATCAGCATTCAAATTACATGTTACATCAATAATGTAATGTAATTATTTTTTAAAATCAGTATTGACATTGCATTCACTCTATTCAAACTTTTCTGTTGATACCAGCTAGGTTTACTCTAATCTAACTTTTCAATCAGAGTACATGAGTTACATCTCCAAGCAAAGATGGTATGACACTCATTTTTTGGGAATGTGATCTTAGTGATCCACTATGAATAACAGAAAGTCATTTCTTTACATTTATTTGAAGTTTATTGATGATATCAAACATTTCTGGACTATTTCGTGTTCTTTGTAATACATCCCAGAAAAAAAAAACGTTAAAAAGGGGGCTCTTTTTCCCGTCCCTACCCAAGGTTCTTTGCTCCACTTATTGTGCGGGGCAGTACAGCAATTGGACGGAGAATTAAGCTCTTTTTCCTATTTTTGATCAAAATTACACAAACACAAAGCACATAAAAATGTATATATATAAATGTATATATATATGTGTTTATATTAAACATTATATGTATGTTTACATATGTTATATATGCTTATATTTCCTTTGTTCTCTTTGATATAGTCCTAATCATTTACTTAACCTGCACTATTTTCTCAAAGTTGTTTTATGAGTGCTATAGTATTCACCCATACATTTATCGATATTTTCAAAAATCCCACACTTGCTATACAGTAAATGCATGAAAATAGCTGCTTCTTCTTAAAAAAAAAAAAAAAAAATTCCCTGCCTTTGGCCATTGTGAACCTGAAATTGCAATATCCAAAATTGCGGAAAAAATAAGGAGCCTACTTGCCCCACCCCCCGAAAAAAAATTCTGAAGATATTAATAAGATGAGAAATGACGTGGAACTACTTATTGTATTAGTTCTTTCTCATATTTTTCCCAAAATACAATAATAGTTATTCTTGCCTGTATATCAAAAACAAGAGACATTACAACGATTTTGTTTTGAGTTTCAACTTATAATGAAGGTATAATTTCATCTATAACGTATAATTAAAATATGTTTATGTCTTGATAGAATTGCTCCTTGACTTAACCAATGTTAAAGTCAATTTAGTTAATTATTTAGTAAGCACTACTTGGTTTACTGTTATCCTAACATATTTCTAATCTATTCTGTTTCGTATTGTTATGGATACATGTGCATTGTATTATCATTTCTGGGCACTTGATTGTTCCGCGGAGGAATATGTAAATAAAGAGTTCGACAAGATGACTGAGATCGACCAAACACCTTGTTTGAGAGTCTGGGTATTTTGGTGGTTATGATGGTTCGCTAGGCCAAGTTAACCTCCCGTAACAAATTGGGGGCACGTCACGAGAGTTCGGCAGGGTTTCTGCGGACTTAGGTGATTTGGTCGGGCTTGAAATGATCCTAGGAGTGTTTTTTCGTTCTCGCTTGGCCGATGAATTTCGGTGAGTAGCGTGGTGTAGCACTCTATGCTATGTCGTGGACATGGGCGATCGCGATACAGTTTACGTCGCGTCGCGCAACTACGTACAGTACTGTTTGTAGTTTGCATCGTGATTGTTACAGTTTACTGTATGTGCAGGTGTTACGATTTGAGAAAGCATGATGCGTTTATGGCATAATGTGTGTGTGTGTGGACGCGGAGTGATATGTTATACCTTTTGATGTAAATCGGTCGTCTTTCTGTGTCTGCGTGCGTGAGGGAAGCTCACGGTCGTATTTCTTTCGGTATCGAAAGGGTTAATTTGGCACGTACGTAGTGTTGAGGATGGTTTAGTCCGGTTATACGCTGCGTGTGTGTAGTGTATGCGTGGAAACGTTGGTCAAACGTTGGTCGTTGGTCCCGTACGTGGTGGTTCGTGTGTGGTTCAGCATACGGGTTATTCTACGGCGGTTCGTATGTGGTTAAGCATACGGGTTATTCCACGGCGGTTTGTACAGCTGTATGTGGTTGAGCATACAGGTGATTTCACGGTGGTTCGTGTGTGGTTTCGCACACGGGTTTTTCCACGGTGGTTTGTATGTGGTTTAGCATACAGGTGATTTCACGGTGGTTCGTGTGTGGTATAGCACACGGGTTATTCCACGGTGGTTTGTGTGTGGTTTAGCACACAGGTAATGCCAGTGTTGTTCGTATGTGGTTGAGCACACGGGTTATTTCAGGTCGATTTGTATGTGGTGTAGCATACGGGTTATTCCCAGTCGGGTCGTGTGTGGTATAGCATAAGGGTTATTGTTTATAGTGTGACTGGTTTTCTTCAGTTGAAAAGGGTTTTTTTTTTCAGCTGGCTGGCTGGTGCGAAGTCAGGTTTTCTTGTTGCACTATTAACTGTACATTATTGGTGCATAATGGAGAAAGATCAAGATTTTTCCATTGCGAAGTTTGTGGATTCACCCACAGTTGAAGAGTTGCTAACCTTGAAAAAGGTTGATTTGTTGCGTGTTGCAGAAAACTACAAGGTTCCTGCTGTGAAGAGTACAATGAAAAAGTCAGAGATTACACAGCACACAAGCAAATTTCTTGTAGATGAAGAAGTATTTCCCCTCCAGGCATTGCGTAGCATATCAGGTAGTCCCCCTGGTGATGTGCAAGGGAGTGTAGAAGTACGTCTGAAAGAGCTTGAACTTGAGAAAGCGAGGATTGAGTTAGAGAGAGAGAGAGTTTCTCTAGAAAGGGCTCGTCAAGTCGGTGAGAGAGAGTATGGTGTAAGCGTCAGTGGTGGGCATTTTGATATCGCCAAAAATGTCAGAATGGTCCCTGAGTTCGATGAAGGAGATGTGGATAGATATTTCCTACACTTCGAACAGGTGGCGGATAGCATGGAGTGGCCGAAAGAAAAATGGCCTCATCTTCTGCAGACTAAGTTAAAGGGAAAGGCATGTGATGCTTATGCTTCACTTTCGCGCGAAGAAGCTCAGGATTATGCAACAGTAAAAAAGGCAATCATGAACGCGTACGCCTTGGTTCCTGAAGCGTACAGACAAAAATTCAGGAATAGTAGAAAACTGGAGTCACAGTCATTCAGAGAATTTGCAAAAGTGAAGGAAATTGCCTTCACTCGTTGGCTGCAATCAGTAGGCGTGGCTACTGTTGAAGATTTGCGGGAACTTGTTCTACTAGAGGAGTTTAAGAGTTCGCTACCTCAAGAGGTGCGTTCGCATATTGAGGAACAAAAGGTGAAAACTTTGTCGGTAGCTAGTACAATGGCTGACGAGTATACTTTGTCCCATAGTCATGGAAACAGGTATGTAGGAAGCAAATATGCAGCTCCTAATCGTCTAAGTGTTGGCAAGACAAATTCTAGCAGTAAGACAGAGGTGAAGGCTGGTCTAGTGGTAGAAAATGAGACTGACAAGAAAGGTAGGAACACTGAGAAGCCTATTGTGTGTTTCCATTGTAGGCAACCAGGGCATGTGAAGTCTAATTGTCCCATTCTGAACAAGAAAAAACAGGAAAAAGACAAAGAAAAGAAGTCTCATCCCAATGGATTGGTGAGTCGTTCGGTTGAATCGACGGGTGATTGGTGTGAACAAGTTCAGAGTGTGATTAAGTCGGCTGATCAAGACAAGATTAAGTCTCAGTATGAACCATTCACTTCTGTAGGCTATGTGTCATTGGTAGGGTGTGATGAAGCCAGAAAGGTTACCATCCTGCGAGATACTGGTGCATCTCAATCATTGATTCTTGACAGTGTCCTTCCTTTTGGGAAAACGTCGTCCACAGGCACAAGTGTACTGTTACAAGGAGTAGAAGGAGGTTACATTGAAGCCCCTCTTCACACAGTCGATTTGCAGTCAGGCCTAGTTTCAGGAAGGGTGAGCCTTGGTGTTAGGAAGTCACTTCCTATGGATGGTGTAGCATTGATATTAGGCAATGATCTTGCAGGAGATAAAGTGACTATTCCAGTGGTCAGTGCAGTCCCTTTGGATAAAGAAGGAAATGAGACAACTCCATTGGTTCAGGAATTCCCTGAAGTTTTCCCAGCTTGTGTAGTCACACGTTCCATGTGTAGAAAATCAGAGGAGTCTGAAATGAAGGCTAGTCCAGAGGATATCGGTCTAGAAGGGAGTTTCTTCTGTCAGATGGATGATGTAGAAGTAAGTAGAAACGCAGCGTCAAAATCACATCAGATAGGAGATGAGTCTCAGCCTGTAGATGAAACTGATGTTGAGAGAAGTGCAGGTGAGAGTGTGAAGCCATTCATGTGTGTGGTAGGAGAAGAGTTGAATCACACAACAGAAGATCAATGTGCTGAACTAGAAAGGAAGTGTTCAAGTGTGAAGCTTAAGAACTCGGATGCACTTTGTGATCTTGACAGGAAATTGGGTCATTTGTCCCATGGTGAGAAAGATGATGTGAAACAGATCATTGCAGATTTTCCTGGGTTGTTTTCAGATGTTCCTGGTCGCACAAGTGTGGTGCAACATGATGTGGATGTTGGGGAGACAGATCCCATCAAGCAGCACCCTTATCGTGCTAACCCAGAGAAGAAGCAACATTTGCAGAGTGAGGTGGAGTACATGTTAGAACATAACATTGTAGAGCCAAGCACTAGTGCATGGAGTTCACCATGTGTATTAGTTCCCAAGCCGGATGGCTCATATCGCTTTTGCACGGATTATAGGAAGGTGAATTCATGTACCAAATCGGACTGCTTCCCTATTCCAAGAGTCGATGACTGCATCGATCGTATTGGAAAAGCGAGCTATGTAAGCAAGTTTGACCTACTGAAAGGGTATTGGCAGATACCTTTAACACAGAGAGCAAAGGAGATTTCTGCGTTTGTAACTTCAAAGGGCCTTTTCCAGTATACCGTGATGCCGTTTGGGATGAAAAACGCCCCGGCTACATTCCAACGCATGATGAATGAGTTGATATGTGGATTGGATGGCTGTGAGGTATACATCGATGATGTGGTGGTTTACAGCGATTCTTGGGATGACCATGTGAGAACGGTGAGGGAGTTGTTCAAGCGGTTGTCGGCTGCCAGTCTCACAGTTAACCTGGTGAAAAGTGAGTTTGGGCATAGTGAAGTGCAGTTTCTTGGTCACGTCGTTGGTCATGGTCGAGTTCGTCCCGCAGCGGCTAAAGTCCAAGCAGTCCAAGATGTCCCTGTTCCCAAGACGAGGAAGGAGCTGATGAGATTCATCGGAATGGCCGGATACTACCGTCGCTTCTGCCATAACTTCTCGGATGTTGTGGCACCCTTGACTGATCTCCTGCGGAAGAACGTGAAGTTCCAGTGGTCAGCCGCATGCCAGTCTGCGTTTGACCAAGTGAAGGCAATCCTGTCGAGTGGTCCTGTGTTGGCAGCGCCGGACTTCACAAAAGGCTTCAGCCTAGCTGTCGATGCCAGCGATGTCGGAGCAGGCGCCGTGCTGATGCAAGCTGATGACGATGGAGTGGACAGACCAGTCTGCTACTTCTCAAAGAAATTCAACGCGCACCAGCGGAGGTATTCTACCGTTGAGAAGGAGACCCTAGCGTTAATTCTTTCGCTCAGCCATTTTGATGTCTACGTGGGCAGCACAACTCAACCCGTTGTTGTGTGGACTGATCACAACCCACTGACATTCGTCAACAGAATGAGAAACAAAAACCAGAGACTGATGCGATGGAGTTTAATCCTACAGGAGTACAACCTTGACATTAAGCACATTCGCGGAAAGGAAAACATTGTTGCAGACGCCCTTTCTCGTGCTTAATTGAGATATGTCAGTATTTTGTCTTGTTGCCAGATGCAACATTTGTGCAAATGTATTTTATGTTGTAACACTTTAAACAGGTGTAATTTGTTTTGCAAGTACACAGGACAGTGTGTGTACATCATGTATATGTACAAGTGGTACATGTATGTATCTTGCATACACTATAATTGTGATGCCAACAGCATGAATGGCACTTTGAATGTGTGATGCCAACAGCATGAATGGCACTTTGAATGTGTAAATAACAACATGGAAGTATCTTCAGACATGTTTGTGTTAATAAGGAAACACAGCAAACTATATTTGTGCTTTGAGTCACTCAACAAAAGAAGACACTATGAAGGCTGTTTTAAGTTACGCTAGCCATCAACAGTTGTCAAGAATGTGAGTTGTTGGTAAATTGATTTCAAACAGGTAGTGTCGCTGTTTGTATAGAGAATGTGGTGTATCGAGTAATGTAGGTACAGTTCAGGTACTTGAAGTTTCATACTTGTACATGTACATGTATTGGTTAAATTTGTTGTGGCATATTAGACCTATATCCTAAGTTTATTGGATGTTGCCTTTTGGATTTAATTAGCATGTATACTGTATTAGGTACAGAAATTATATAGTTATACGTGTAAAAAGCTTTTGCTCATTATTATAGCTCAATCATTGCCTTGGTAAAGGTGTTCAGTATTTCACAGTGTATCCAACATACCAACAGGCATGTATTTAAGCTGACTGTGTTAAACCAGGATGTATACAGGCAGGTATACACTCACCTATTAAGTTTAGGTGTACACACAGGTTATCATCAAGTATATCTCATTCAGGTTCATTTGATGTTTTGTCAGGCAGGTCATACTCTTGGTGTTTTGTATGTTGACAGGAAAGTTTTCAGAAACATAAGTAGGATATGACATTTGTTGGTGTTTTAACGTTTCAATAGATGCTGACACAACGTGTACAGGTATATGTAAGTTACATATCATGGAATATGATGTTTGGTTATAGGTTGTAATATGATTACAACAGTTGGATTATAATATGCAGTTGCTTGTAGAAGAGATGACGTGTTTTATAATCGTTGTACACAGGTTAATCATTTGATAATGACAGTGTAAAAATTGACTTATGTTGCATGTGTGTTCTAACGAGGAAACCTCATGATTTTGGTACAAGTGTATTGTTTGTTTGTATGCATGACATGACATTGTAGTATTCAGTGTTGCACAACTACATGCAATTCCAGTATGCTGTAACTCACAAGCAGCAGTATAACTCACGAGAGTGTTAGTTTGGTACACGTTGAATGGTACTAAAGTCGTACATGTTTTATCACAGGTTGTGATGATGATAGTAGCCATAGCATACATTGTTTATGTGTTCTTATAATAATGCAACCATGGTAAACTCATTGAGTTATAAGAGTGAATTGGAAGAGGAATGTACAATGCTGTTCCAAAATATTGTGCCAACGTACATAGAGTCCATTTGTGTTAAAACGTTAAATGCACTCTTTTAGGGGGGGAAGTGTTATGGATACATGTGCATTGTATTATCATTTCTGGGCACTTGATTGTTCCGCGGAGGAATATGTAAATAAAGAGTTCGACAAGATGACTGAGATCGACCAAACACCTTGTTTGAGAGTCTGGGTATTTTGGTGGTTATGATGGTTCGCTAGGCCAAGTTAACCTCCCGTAACAGTATGAACGCCCCATCTCATGAAAACTTGACTGCATCGAATATTCTCAGAGATTTTTCTGAAAACTATATTCGTCTAGCAACCGGTTTACACAAAATACCATTTTATCGTGATAAGAGATCACATCCGAACTAGATTAGAGTATGTTCTCTTCAAACTCTCAATAAATATGCAAACTAGATCGTATCTCATGTTCCTTTTGACCTTTGTCACATTACGTTGATACAATGAGGTGGCTGCTCATTACATTATACTCTTCTATAGGTGAACTCAATTTCGACAGACTTGAAGATGATTATGGGCAATTCCGCGGTTAGTAACATTACATTTAAACAATTTGAGAAATTTATTTTTACTAGTAAATCCCCATTTATTAGTTTCAAGCCAGAATCATGTTAAAAACATGTTTATCCTTTCCATATTTATGATATAGAAAATAATAAATAAAATCAAATAAATATCAAAATTGTTATGGCAGCTAAAAGGGCAGGTTAGCAATGTTACGAAAAAAAGACATGACAAAAAAAAAACCACTGTTTTGTAGCAAAAAGTGTGCAAAAATTCAAGGTACTTCAAACAAAGAGTTGTAATAATTTCAATTATTGCATCATGACATAATTATGTTCACGCAAATATTTCTAGCAGTTCGACCGATAATTTATTAGCTAGACCCCGAAAAGCATGGTTAGCAACGTTACGGTTAGTAACGTTACATTTGTCCGCAGTAATTCCGCAGGTCATTTCACCCTTTTGTAATCGACGAAATGTCACATGACTTGTGGAGTATTTGAATGTATTTATATTTTACCCTTTACCAAAACTTGAGGCAAAATTTTCAAAGTAACCTACTGTAATTTACATTTAAGTGAATTTCAGCATCCCCAGTCCCACATATACATTTTAAATGATGGTTCCAGATCTCGCAAAACCAATAAATACGAAAAATAAAATCTACTGAATTTGAAAGCCCTTTATGATTGGTGAACATCCATTGCGTTAGCTTTTACCTGAATTAAAGAGTAAGATAAAGAGGCACATTTCTTTTATCCATGTCATGTTCACCTAACTGCGGAATTGCCCTTATATCATTTTTCTGTACTGTTACAGAATACACGGAACAGTTTGTGTCCACCAGTCAAGATGATTCTGATACATCCCTGCGAGCGCTTGAGTCCTTTGGTATACAGGTTACGGGAGAGTTAGATGAGCATCGCCAAATCAAAATCCAACCACTCCTGAAAGCTCCTGATGACCTGATCCTTGGGGAAGGAGAAGTGGTGATTGCAGCCGGTCTGAAGTTTACTTCACCATTGGAACAACTTGGGAAACCATTCAAAGTCACCCTGCCCCACTGTGCCATGTTCACCCAACCTCACCTCGCTTCCATTCTGCTGTACCATCGCAAAGATGGTATCAAAATAATGTTGGTTTTAAATCAACATGTCTTCATTCTATTTGTGTTGTACAACTACTTTTCATTTATGTTGGAATGCACTGAAAGTAGGTCTTATCGTTAAGAACAAAATGACTTATTTAGTTTGTTACATGATCAATGCAGAAAACTCGGAGAATCAATTTTCATTTTGATAAAAAAAGAAAAAGAGATAATGCATACCTGTAGGCCTACTATGTTACTGTACATGTCGTAGGAACAGATTGTATCCTGTGATTCTCCCAAACAAACAAAAAAAAAACAGTAAAATGTTTGTTGTCATAGTTCAGTATGGTTGTAAAGGCTCCAACCCTCGAATCTACGGTCTACATTTTGACCTGTAAATTATAGGTTCACTGTCCAGAAGGTCAGGGCTTACACCTCTAAGGATTGTAGTCTCTTAGTCTCAGCCTTTGACCCACCAAGGCACAGGCTTCGTCAATAAAGGTCCTGTTTCAATGCTCCAGTCCAGATGAAGGTCCATTCTACAGCCTTTCAATTTTTTGGCTTTGTTTCTTTTGATAACCCAAGTGTTGCTCATCTGAGGTTCATGCATTACTCAGATAAGGCCAATCCTTCGGTAGTTCTTACACTGGTGTACTTTTGTGAAAAGAAAAAAAAATGGTATAACTGCTGTAGTGTTTTGTTTTGTCTTGTTTTGTTTTGTTTTTTGTTTTTGTTTTTTGCTCTTTTCAGATTCGGAACGGTTTTCTCTGGCATCTGCAGAGTCTGGCACTGTCACTGTAAAAAGGAACACCTTGGAATTAACCGTTTACCACTTTTCAACATGGTGGATTGTTGGAGTGATTAACAGGATCTTTGTTGGCAAAATTGTAATTTGCACAGCGTTCAGACCAGAGCCTACAAGAGCAGGGGAAAGGCACACCATTCCCTTCATTGTTCACGATGACATTGAGGGTTTGTCTCAGGTATATACATGTCTATGGCGAAGAAGTATCCTTCCCTGTCCTCAGAAGTGTCTAGACAAAATGTTAGGTAGTATACTAGTATGTAGGTCTATCTCATTGTTTCTTTTTTTCCAGGGCATCCCTACTATAGTCAATGATGATTATAACGAAATTTCGTTGGAATGAGGTAAACATTTAGTTCCCCATTTTTTTTCTCTCTCTATTATATTATATACATATAGTATGTCTCTTTTTTTTTTTTTGTTCAACTGTTCTTAGAAAATTGCTAGTCCTGATGATTGCTTTAACGGATGACGCCTGCAGCCTCTGCATAACTGACATGGTACATAATATAGAAAATACAGCTGTATCCTAGTTAACAGGAAGCAAGTCTCTTTACACGTGGCACTCATTCCCCGTTAACCCTATAAAGCCCAATCTAGTTTGACCTCTTCCAAGCCCAAGGGGGGGGGGGCATATTGTCCCCCCACATAACTTCTTTATTATATGATGTATGACCGTGATATTTGGCACATAGGTAGAGCAACTCATACTCCACATGACCCAACATTTTAAATTTCTCAAGGTTATCCACTGAGACCGCTATTTACCAAAATATAAACAAATACTTACAAAATACGCTGAAATCATGATTTTTTTCTTTTAATTCTTCATCCCCAGTCAATATATGTTTCCATTTTATATAAATCATTTTCATATTTACCACAAAGGTAAAGTAAGTCAACCTTCACTATTTGACAAACTATTTGTTGTGGTTGAAACTTCTCAAGATCAACATGCGGGGCGCTATTCATTACAATAAAAGGAAATGTATGAATCCTGTGACGTATTGCTTGGAATGGGTACATTATACTGGAATCATATTTCATATTTACAAAATATTGAAATATTGAGTTTGCAGATTGATAATATGATAAACAAATGATTTTCCAGGCAAAGCTTGTGTGAGATTAACACAAAATAAAAGGGTAGTCTTTGGAAAACAATGCATTTCCAATTATTTCTATTATGGCTATTGGTCGATGCTTATGTCGTATAAAAATTAAAGGGAATGATAAAAATACCTTTCTAGGGTAATTCTTATTATTCACAGATATAATTACTTCAGATTTTGGTCCTTCAGCAAATTACAGCCAAGAAAACTCCCATTCCATCCATGATGATATTGTTAACTGAAATTGGAACAAAAAGCCACGCAAAATTTGACAAACATGGCTGTCAGTGTACTGTTGCAATAATGACAACCAGCAATATCGGACATAGCTAAATTATATATCACAATGTTTGCAATAGGATTTTAGGAAAAGTTACCAAATTTGGTTGAAATCTAGTGAAGGGTGTAGGAGTGACAAACGACAATGTGCCCCCGGGCTTTATAGGGTTAAGGAAACTATCAAAATTAAAGCAATGGTATTTCATTTCTCCCTACCTGTCGATGTCTTCTATGGCAATGCCCTAAACATGAATCATTTGTCGTCGAGCCCATCAGAAGTGAGGGGAGAATCGCCTGCGGCTTCCGTAACTGTACAACTCAAATAACTTTGGACTAAGTGCTTCAATGTTATTCAAACTTAGAGTGAAGAGTGTGTATGCAAATTTACACATGTTACCATACAAGAAGTCACCTTTAGGTTAAAGGTCAAAGGCAAGGGTCAACGAACTTTAAGGAGCCAGTGTTATATCTTTACGGTGCATTTCGATTATGGCTCATAACTTTTGATTGGTATGTCCGTTTGTGACAAAACGTGGATGGTAGGTGTCCCTTGAGGATTTGAAGGTCACCACAAGGGTAAAGGTCCCAAGCAGGGTTCAATGGTATCTTAGCGTCCAGTGTTTAGTTTTCACGGCACATTTCGATTATGGCTAATAACTTTTGAGCGGTAGGACTGTTTGAGACCAAACTTTGGTGGTAGATATCTCTCGAGGATTTGAAGATCACCACGAGGTTAAAGGACACAGACAGGAGTCAACAATTTTTAGGGGTCAATGTTAAACAATCAAAGTTAGATTTTTTCCAAATGTGTTGTGGTACGTTAGTGGGCGAGTCAAATTTCGGCACTTGCCTTGTTTTATATACCTACATACCTCCGCGAGGCACATTTCCATGTTTTTATAACATTGATATGCAGTTTTTGTATCCTTTAACAGATCCTGTTGGATTGTACGGTATGATAGCCAATTCAATTATTCATTTTTTTTTTTCAGCTGGAGTTACAACTATTGTTGTGTCGGGAAAATCTTTAAATGAATGTGACGCAAGACAGATATGATATTTATCTACTTACTCGTAACATACAACAGGAAATCCAGAATGAAAAGTCATATTTCTGTGAAGTTCAGGTACACACCTTGGTGATCGTAGAAACACCATGTAGGCCCTTTGTTCTTAATTGTTTTCAGGGTTGATTGCAATATGTGGATATTACAATAGTTTCAGAAGTAGTTGTCACTTGTGATGAACTTCAGTACCTGTACACATTCTACAGTTCCTCTTTGTCAAAATACATGTTCAAACTTCTGCAATGGATAAATTTACATTTTTGTTCATTTTATTCTCAAACACGTTTTAAAGGTTTTACTTTATGATGGATACCTAAATGTGTTCTCGGGAAAAATATTGTAGTTCATCCCCCCCCCCCCAAAAAAAAAAAGTCATTACTCTCTATGTGAAATTATAGTGTACTTTTGTAAGAATTCAGTCATTTACGTTATCTGTATTGTAAATGCACTGGAATCCCGTAGATAGATATAAATTTATTAACTCGGAAAGCTGCGGAAAACTGCTTAATAGCGGAGAGCACGTGGAGAAAAGGAGTTAAAAAGGATGGGAGGGGGACTGACTTGTTGATCTTAGCTGAATCTTCATCGAAGGCAATAATATATATATATATATATATATATATATATATGAATATAAGAACGAATATAAGAACGACCCAAGTCCAATTTTTTGCCAAATTCAGTTTGACATGGGAAATCGTAGCTTATGCATAGATTCATCTTGTGTGTAAATGATAAATCCTAATTACCCCTGGAAGTGCCTGAAATGAATGCGTTAAATCTTATATCAATGTAAGAATGAAGGACTTGGGTCATTCTTACATTCATATCATAGCGCCCTCTCTCATCCTTCTCTCATCTCTATAGCAGTATAGCATGTATATGAATCAAAGAACGACCCAAGTCCACCACACAAAATGACCTCTCCACAATTAATGTAAATATTAATTGACATAATAATATATGTTCTATTTTTTTTTATACAATGTTGCCTTCCCATCACAGCTAAATAGAATATTATTGGACAAATAAAAAAGATATGAAGTTTTTTTAGTTTACTCGAAATGGTCTTCCATGGACTTGGGTCGTTCTTATATTCATATACTCATATATATATATATATATATATATATATATATATATAACTCATATATATATATATATATATATAAAACTCATATATATATATAGAGAGAGAGAGAGAGAAAGAGAAGTGGGAATACAAATGTACTGCAGCAGTCGCATGTACATGCATGACTTTTGTTTTGTTTTGAATTGTTTGTTTGTTTTTTTTGCAGGAGATTCAAAATGAGAAGACAGCGAAAGGCTACGTCGAGGCACGTGATGGCTATGGTGAGAAGTTCTATGTGAAGTGGCGACAGGGTGATGTCAGCATTACCCAGTTTGTAAACAAGAAGAAAATGGAGGATAAAGTGAGTGTTTCGTGCTTCAAATGTAATGTTTGTCTGCTTTCTACTTTATGTTCACTTATATTATATTGGAACACTTGAGGAAGATCAATTTTCAGTAACGCTACGTGTATGTAGTTTTTAAGAGGACTGTTGAGTGACGACAGAAGACCCTAGAAAGTCTTGAAACACACGAGAGGGAGGAGAAAAAATGAGAAATTTCAAATAACGCCAAACAGCAGTTCTTTCAAGAACTACATACACGTGATGTATGTTAACGCAAACTCCCTTTTCCATTTTCATTACAATGCAACTTTCAAAAAATACAAATAGCTGCATTTTAACATATATTCCCAATTGATGCATCACGATACGAACTGTTCTAAACAGTTTTGCAAAAGCTTTGATTAAGTGTGTAATTTCATATAATACATCTTATTGTATACCTTTTCATAAATTACTCATTCTTGTGTCAAATTACAAAAACATGCATAAAGCAAGGATAAGTATTAATATTTTTGTTGCGAGTGGAATCTGGAAAAACAATTTCAAGCACTTACTGACAGTCACACAGATGAAATTCTTCCCTCGAATCTATTTAAACATACTTAAAGGATGTAAAAGAAAACACTAAGTGAAGAATTCCTACTTCACTCGATCACTATATAAACCTAAATCGAATTCTGAATAAAGCAGTTGAACTGCTGGTCTCTCTTCATTCACTCAACTGAAATAAAATAACATATTCTTGTCGTAATCTATCTCCAGTAGGAATTGTGTGTTTATGTAATGATGGCTCTTTACTGATGACGGTTTATACTATACGTTTTCAAATTCTTTGTCTTCCTAAGTTAATTTGAATAAAAAAAATCCACTTTTAATGCAATGGGAAGAGATTTGAGATGGGATACAGTGATCGTGTGAATGTTACACTGTATCATATTCCCACCTTAAAATGCTGCTGAAGCACTTATGGGTATCCTTTTTTTATTCTCGCGGAAAGACCCTCAGAGTCTGAATGTTACTGCAGTACATAATCTGCCACGGCAACATTCTTAGGTGATCTGCTATTACACACATACTATGAGCTATGAGTGCCCCTTTGACCTATGTAATATATTAAACCAATATCACAGGTAGATATGGGAGAAGTAACACATCCTGCTACATATTTCGTTCAAAATATCATAACGTGTAGTACAGCGAATATAGATCTTGAAGGAACTATACAATGCAAATCCATGTTGTCCTATGCTGGTTCATAATAACCTAACTGTCACTTATGTTGCCAAATCAATATCGAGATACCTGTCTTATAATTTATGGTAATTGTCCTATATATTCTTTGTTTTCAGATTGAATTTAGATATTGCCAACTCTATGAAAAAAAAAGAAATATTAGAAAAAAAAATTAAAACAACTTTGAATGCATTTCCTGCGGATAAGGGTATTACTATTTTGTATGCATTTGTATTGTAATCTCTAAAAAATAGACTTGTTTGCATGAATGTGACAAACCTGTGTGTGTCTTTAATTGTTCATGTATGTTTGCTACTACTGTAAAATCTTACTGCTAACACTTTCCGCTTGGTTTAAACACACAGACAATGGAAATTGGCTTATTCTACCGGTTGGACAAGCATGAAATCACTTTCATCACTGAAGCTCAAGGAGTGGGTGTAAAGGACATGGAAGTTGCATTTGATGTGAAACAATGCGTTCAAAAAACATTCGAATTCCTGGTGAAGTTTACTGGTAAGGTATTGCTTATACCCTGGTATGAGATTAAATTTCCTTAGGTAATGTGAAATTAAGCATGTTATTCAACAGAGAATTCCGTAGCATTTTGCAAGAGGAATGGTCTTTACTAACTTTGTGCACCCTTTCTTGTTTAATATGAATATATGATAAATGAAAAATGATAAACCTTCTTCTCAAGTCTGGGGAATATTCGTACAACTCACCTCTTGAAGAACCTGTTGCTGTATGTAATGCATGGTTCTTTCCTAATCTATATTCTTAATTTGAATGATTAAATCAATGTTCTCCCAAACTTAATTCAAGCCATTCCTTGCTACCATGCTTTCGATAATGTATCTGTATCGAAAAAATAGAAAAGCATTATCATTATTCTATTTCTGTTCAGAATACACATTGGCATCAGATAAAGCATCAGTTTTATCAGCGCACACTGATCGTCACAAAATCTCAAGTTCTTAGCAAGCCAAATTGTTACCACTACGTTATAAAAAGAAAATTAATTGGTTTCACTCTTATTTGAAAGGGGGAAATCCAGCCCCAAAAATAAGTGAGTCTGATAAAAAACAGTAAAGTCTTACGAGTTTCATGGTACAAATTGGACTGAAATCCGATGAAAAAAATATATAGAAGTTATGCATTTTGGACGTTTTGCTATTTTCCGCAAGAAAATGCTTGTACAGTAGGTATGAATATGCATATGAATGAGCTGACTGTTTCATAACCTCACAATTATCTATTAATCATGTACCAAAAATGACGAAATTTCAATGTTCTCTCATTGAGGTTTGTAACGTGATGTTATTCCTATAGTTGAATAACTTCAGTATAGTGATCAGTTAGATATATCAGGACTTGAGCAGAGGGCATAATTGCGTTTTAATAAAAATATGAAATTTTCACAATTTTATGTATATGCATATTTATATCAACTGTTCAAGAACTGTTGCCTAAAAAAAATAGAGAAACTTCAAAATGTCATAACCTCCTCATTTATCTCCCAATTTTGACCAAAATTCTAACGCTGCACTCGTAATATGTTACTCTTTCTTATTAGGCTAACTTATATTTGAACTGGATATCCCCTTTAATACATCATTTTAGTCGTGATCATACTTATAACACAGAAAAGGTGTATGCTCAATGCAGCCAAAAGATTACCAATACAAACCCAAATGACACTTGTTTCCTGTAAAATCCGCACAGTACAAGATTTAAGTACGAATTTGCCCAGACTCTTATGTTTTCTTTCATTCAGGTCTATATAGGAACTTTCTTGCTGAGCGTTGAGCCCCTTGTTATATGAATTTTGCGCATTACCCAGTTTCACTGTTATCACCATCACTCAATGCTAAGTTTATTACAGAAGGCTCAGATGTGATTGAAATTCCCTGCTTGGTGTTCATCAGAAGCAGTAAACACTACGGGTCGGAGGTGGGGGGGGGGGGGTTGGGTTATAATGTATCGTATTTTTTCGCAATCACGAGTGAGATCAGTGCTCAGGAAGCACAAGTGCTGATTTCAGACAAACTGAAGTATTGTCTGTATTTGTTTCATCAGAGGGAAATGCAGAGCGTACGGAAGGAAACAATGCCAGTAGCAGCAGTTGCAGAAGGTAAATAAACATATATCAAGGATTTCTGTCTTCAAATTCGGTTTCCATTTATTGACATTTAGTGCTAAAGCTTGACTTTGTTTACTATCAAGATCATTGTGCAATATTTGCAGACACTGCTCATTCAATTGTCACGTTTACCTGCACTGCTTATGTATATATATATATATATATATATATATATATAGGGAGAGAGAGAGAGAGAGAAAGAGAGACAGACAGACAGAGAGAGAGAGAGGCATCTAGGCTGCTTTACAGCATCGAGCACTTTTCATTAATCCTCAACAAACTATGTGCCCGACGGATATATACCCAACGGATATTGATATACGTTCTTCTTCGGCAATATATACACACACTCATCTTACGCATGAGTGAACACATTTGTTTTTTATCCTCCAAGACACAATAACAAAAATTGCCAAATTTGACAGTTAGTCATTCATTTGCAAATGCCGTGCAAGATCGCAATGATTAGAATGAGAGATATGCACGAAGTAGAAAAATAAGTTTTCGTTCCCTCGTATCTCTTTTTATCCTCAAACAAAAACAAAGTGGAAGATTTGAAATTTCTACCAATTTTGTTGAAATGTCCTCTTTACTGCCCATTTGAATTTTGTTTTAACAGAAGATTCATCATTTTCTTTATTATTTTTTTTCCTTTATTTTTGGGGGCTACAAAGGCATTATAGAGATCATAGGTTTACTTTTGCAATTTAATTCATGTTTGAAATTATGTTAAATTTGTCTTTTGTTCTCATTGTTATGTGGAAGTGCACTTACACATGACTGACAACATGTCAATATTTGCGATTTTTACTTTTATGCCTTGGAAGATTAGAACGAATAATAATGATAACAATAATACATTACATTTGTAATGCACTTAATACAATGTTTCTTAGTGCACAGGGAAATGACGAAAGGAAAGATGAAAAATGAGGGAAAACAGACAGATCAAAATACATGAAAGAATAACATGACATAAATCAATGTGTACCAGTAATTAAACACAAACAATAATTGAATTACACTCAGCACATCAACTCATGTGTAAAGTTTCCCTTTTTATTGACCTACAGGTTGATTGCCAGGTATACAATTTATTTCTAAAATTTAACCAAATATTCTATGAAAGATATGCACTAAAGAAATCTTTTGTTGTTGTTGTTGTTGTTGTTGGTGTTTTTGGGGGTTGTTGTTATTTTTTTTTTTTGCTGAGTGTCTATAATTAATATAATCAAGGAGAGCTGAAATGAAAATGGTATTGGAGGCATTATGGTTTGGGGTCTGCGTCTTGCCATCCTGCACCCTGTTAATGTGATGTCATCACAAAAATATGCTGAATGAACATGAAACGGAAATGTGCTGATTTAATTTTGGACCTGAAACATAATGTCACTGAACAGGATCGAACATTTGTAATTGTCGGCATGAACATGCCAATGGTACAGTCAAACCTGTCTTAGCGGTCACCTGTCTACAAGGACCACCTGCCTTATATAACCACTAAAAAAACAAATTTCTCCTGAAGAAAAAAGCATGTTAAAGAACCTGAATATAACCAGCCTGTCTATGACGGGTAACTCTTTGACCTCCCTTGGATGGCCGCTGTAGACATGTTTTCACTGAAATATGTAAAAATGAAGTTCAGAGTTCACGTACTTTGCGTAGAATCTAGCGTATTTTCACTCATGTGATGTTCCGTATACGAATAGAAAAAAAAATATTTCCTCCAATGGATGGAAAAAATGTGGTCTGAAAACATCGGTTAATGTTATTCGGTGGAAGTATTGTAGTTTATGTTCATGCTTGATGTCATAAACTTATTTCAGGTCTCGCAAAGCATCAGAGCTGGAACTTCTGGAGCTGTCATCCTTGATACCTCCAGACCAGTACTTCAGGTTCTCCTGTCGACTTAACATTGATTTCGATAGAGCCAACAAGACTCTAACCCAGTGGAATAAGGACTATAACGTGGCTATGCGACAATGTATACAATACTGGAAGAATGACACCGGTGGTAACTTTGATGACCTTACAGTGGCCCTACAGGACTGCGGGCTGGGAGGATTGGAAGAAAGATTAAGTGAAATCATCTGAAAGTGTGATCAAAAAGTTTCTGCACAATTCGATCAGGTTGTTAGTCATTTTTCAGAGCTTGGACAGCTTCTAAGTCAACGTCATAATCCAATTGCTCTCAATGTGTAAGCTCAACACATTCCCTCGTGTATAAATCTCCACAAGGATGTTTTATCTCATTCGCCTGAGTATGTGTTACTCAGGTTTAAAAAAGAGCATCAGAACAGGTTTGAACTCCTCAGCAGGTATTACAAGAACTGCATCATTTTGTTTATCCACAACATAAATTGGTCCGGTATGCAAAAAACTTTTCCCTCTTTTTACAAGTTGGTAGACATGCAATATTCATTTGATTTTGAATCTCTATTGTGAACATCTTATTCTGTATAGTCCCAAATGGACATAATTTCATAATATATGTAGGTGTAATTGATACTAGGCGAGTACCCCTGAATATACAACCATTCATTACTAAGAACTCAAATCGGAATGGGTACAGTCGTATGTCAGGAACCTGTCAAAATGTCTCTGTTTGTATATTATGTGTCTGAATGTATTCGTGAAGCTCACGATGCATGTGCAAAAACCTATTAGTTTGAAGATGTAATGTAATGTGTTGCACGCGAAATATAGTGTTTGTTTGTTTGTTTGTTTGTTTTTTTTTTTTTTGCTTGCGTCAATTCTTAAACCAAACTGCAATCCTCTGATTATATTTACAGTGTAACAGGAAGCAACCGCCGAGATTTTGTTTCCAGAATGTGTTTTCTTGTTTCACTAAAATCTATTGCTTAATGATATTGTACAGTGTCATATGCAGATATATTGGCTCCTTCCTTATTTTTTTTTTTTACCGTAATAATTAACGATAGGGTAGAGCACACAGCGATGTAATCACGAACATTTTCAGTTGCTGTTTTTTTTTCAATCCAATACTTATTCATCGTTTTGAAAATACTTAAAGATTATTAATGTGTGAATTGTAAATAACGAATCTTATCATATGTACATCTTACGTGAGGGTGTGTGCAATATCTGTGCCGTTGATGCCTTGTCTTCGTTGTTAAAGTTGATGTTATCAATTTGTATGGTAATGTAATCATAGTGTGGTATTTTTTTTTTTTTTGGGGGGGGGGTTGTCAATATGAGTCAGTTGTTGCGTAAAGTGGCAGTTTTTTGTGTGTGTCTTTATGTCTCCCTGTAAAGTTGTAAATTTTGATGTAAACCAAATATGGTTAGTCATCGGACTTTTATTTGGTGTTTGTGCTAATAAAACCGAAATTGAATTGAATTGAATTGAATTGAATTGAATTGAATGAAAGGCAGAAAATACTTTATATTGATAGTGGACTGGTATGTATGTATACAACTCATCTAGTGTGGCAAGAGTGAAAACGTTGAATATCAAACCCTATCAATATGCGGCTGTGCAAGTTGTTTTGAACATAGTCTCAATTTTGATATCTACATTACTCTCAATAATTCTTCCCAGTCATGTCTCTTTCCTGCTCTATCCATTACCCATATTAACTCACTAAGATTCGTACACGAGTGTGATCGCTTACTATGAAAATCAACACCTTTTCTTTTTACTTATTATAAATGGGAAGAATTATGTACAAACAGCCCTGAAAGACTTTCTTTGATATTTGCGACTGCTTGGATCATTACAACAATCTATCGTGGTAATGATTTCGCGTTCTCTTGTAATATAATGTTACTGAATGTATTACTTGTTGTAATTACATACATTGCAGGAAATTTGTATGATTTTTGATGTGACATTTTTGTTATGTCAAGATCAAATTTTCAGACTTGAATCATGTGCAAAAAAAAAAAAAAATATGCAGACATACATGTATATAATATATGGCCGTCAATCTGAAGCACTACGTATGTATTGTGTTTGCGTATGAGTTGCTCCTGGTGTGGCCGTTATTATGTAGAGTTTCAGATTAATGTTTGAAATGCGGATTTTCTACCATTTATCAATGTGCGAAAGAAGCACAATTTAAAGTAAAACTTTTTTTCTCTTTGTCTAATTGTAATAATGTATGTCAGATACACTTATTGGTTTACTTTGTTTGAAAATGACACATCGACCGTTATGTACTCTGTTTGTATTTTTTTTTTTAATATATCCAGCTGGACATTCTGTATTATCATACTTTGTTATATTTTATGTATTTCCATCTGGAAATACGAAGATAAAATTGAAATCGAAATTAAAATTGAAATTGTTTGCCTATTCAAATCTTCCATCCAGTCCAACATTATGTATGGCAATGAAGTGTGGGGAAGTATATGCAAATCTTATATGAATTGCATTTGTCTTTAATAGTCTATCAAGCTATCAAGTCAAGTCAAGCTATCACCTTCAGTCCACTCAGAACACCTTTTTATCCTCTGTTCGAAAAACCGCGAGTTGTGGATATATTTAGATTACTTAGCAGTACATCAGTATTATTTATATTTGATTTGTCTAAGTTGACTATGCCACGTGATCCTGTAGAATATTGTCAAAATATTCAACATTCTTATTCAACAAGGGGCAAAAAAAAAAGACAAAAAAAGAAGGCCTGCTATACTTACCAAAATGTAAAATTATGTTTAGGCAACTCTCACTTTCTTAGGAATATAGGAGTTACACATGTTGAACGCTCTGCAAGCAAGTGGTTGAATGTTATAGCATGAATTATTTCCGAAGTTAATTAACAAAGCACATTAAATCTGTATAGACAAGGTACTACAAATCGATAACGTTATGAAAGCATTTTAATACATATTTATTTGTAACACGCGTTAACGGACTACTTACTAGCACCTACGCTTTCTCATTCTTTTAGCAACCTCATTGTGTACATTATTATCATCAATTACGTGTTCAATAAAGATATTTTTTGTTTGAAAATTGGTTTTAGATGATTTAATCATTTATTCATTATGTATTTGATATGCTTCATAGATTGTTCCGACTGTTATGTGTGCTATATACATATATCAATGGTAATGTTAAGATAGAAGTGTAATGTTAAATTACCAGTATACATTCAATCTTTTGTACATAATTATGTTGTAATAAGTGATGAAAAAAAGTCACTCAAACCCAAATAAAAAAGGCATAAAAGAAAAAGCCTACCAGTTGTTTTGAATCTATAAATTATAATGCTTCCACTTGTCTGTCACAGAACTCATAGAACGAAACGCGAACGCAATATATTACTATACCTGCATGTGACAGTCATCTCGTGTAAACTCTCATACATACATTTCAGGTGCTTTTGATGTGCTCATAATGCAGTCCTTTTGAAATTAATCCATGTTTTCTGGATGATTATTTAAAATGTATATAAGGAGATATGTCTCCTAAACATACTTTCACCGTGAAGGTGTTCGTACTTTGTTTTAGATGATGACTTCAAGTTCGTTTTTCAACATGTTTCCAAATTCTTAAACCACCTGAAATGCTTGCCCAAGGCAGTTTCAAGGTAAATCTTAAAATGTTTACACATGCATGTTTATACATGTATATTTATACATTCCCTTTGTTATTGATGCTGCTGCCATTGCATGTAAGATATTAACTCATTAATCTGATTGCGACGTAATGTATGTAATATATACAAGTGTTCAAGTGATTACAGTTACAATATGAAGTACATGCCTTTTTATGTTCAAAGGGAAATGTATACTCCAACATACAAGCATGTATTACTATCATTTTCCATCAATGTCCGTTTACAGAAGATGATAGGTTTAAGTTGTCATACCTATAAGTTCAAGTCACTATTGAATACAATTGCTTTCTGCTCTGTGTATTGTTTTTGAATATATAGTATGCTTAAGGATTTGTATTTTCTATAAATTACACGAAGTGGTGAAATGATATTTTTTGCAGCATGTTATTAAATGTTATATATTTCTTCAACTCACCAACAGACTTCAACGCCTAGCAGAGAAGATTTATCCCGAGACACAATCTGGCTACAGGAGTAGCAGAAGCACGATTGATGGCATCTTTACACATTGTGTTAAATGATGACTTTTATGTACTTAAAAAAAAAAAAAAGATTCTTTCAATTTGCTGTCAATTCAGAACGTACTCTAGAATTTCTATTACCGTCTTATAACTTTTTGCTGTTTTTGCTGTTATTATTGTGTGTACATGTTTGAATTTATATCTACATGTAAATATATTGTATGACACTTGCCAGCATTATGACTTGTATAACTATCAAATGCTTTCAGTTTATTGCAAATACAGCTGTTTCTGAAACAAAACAAATCTAACGCTGTGAGAACATTGTTTATGTTGCAAAGTTGCTGTCATAAATTTAGTCTTCAGTCTAAAAATAGTCTTCCTAAACCTTTTCTTGTCCATGCACCCGTCCGTCCACCACAATATTTTTTTCTTCAAAACTTCTGCTTCTTAGATACCTCAGAGAATCGGAAGGAATTGGCCAGATTTTGGTAATACATGAAATATGGCAGTTTAGTTATTTTTGCTGTTGGAAGCCAGGGATCGGATTCATACTTCGTCGCCAATCGTCACTTCTTTGTATAATTCAGAGAATATTTTGTTAGATTGGAGGTTGTTTTCTTAGACTAGATATCATGGCAACATTCACACCGTGTAGTTTTCTAAGATTTGCAGCCTAATCCTGCGATTTTTCCAAGTGCATGTACATCGTTCGATGTATATAGTCATATGTGAGGAAGGTTCCATATTCCTCCATCTTGTTACAATTACTGCAAACAATATTACAATAGGAAACACACACACACACACACACACACACACACACACACATATATATATATATGAAAGGTTTGTTTGCAAAAACCGATAAGTCCATTTTTGAAGATTTTGAAGTAAGATCTCTGTCATAAAGTACAAAATAATACCTTTTAAATGATATATTGGTCACTACATATAAAGGTATATTTTTTAACTTATGGTCAAAAGTAGCAAAAAATTTCTTATTATTCTCTTTATTTTTCTTGAACTTTAATCGCAAATATCTCCATTTGGCAAATATGGACTTATCGGTTTTTGCAAACAAACTCTTCATATATATATGCATATATGTATATATATACATTTGTCTTTGATAACCTGAAACACGTTTTTCTTTTTCAATTTCTTTTCTAACCTTCCTTTAAATTAACACGCAGTAAGTCGTTAATCAGACTAGATTTGTCAGAATATTGTGGATGTAAAGTTTTGTTGCGTGTCTTCCTGTTCAGTGCATCAATGAATATCTACATTAATCCTCTGTGTGCCACCTTCATTTTCTCACCATATGATTCTAAGTGAAATTTATGCACATTTTACTCATTGGCCCAGAAAGGGTTAAAAGTGGAGTACCTGTAAAATATGCTCTTTTACGTCACAGATTACAAGTACACAGACCAACATGAAGAGCTTTTGATATAAAGGCTCTGCATGATTACGTATACAACTGCTGAAGTATAAACCCCCTACATTGTGTCCAAGTGATTTCAATTAATCATCACTCCTATTTTTGAAATAACAACACAGTTTGGCAGATATGATTTGGTATTGGGTGTTTATTCTATTTGTGGCAAGATTATGACATATACATCAAAGAAAGTAATGCCAAAAAAGAAGAAAAGAAACAAAAAACCACGCAAAAAGTAATATCGGTAATTTAAAGAATAAACTGCTGTCATATCTTAAACAAAAACAACAAATATTAAAGTAAAAGGTGGCGACATTCAATAAAAGTTAAATATTAGGCTTCTTTACCTGCATGCATGATTAGAGAAAATCGAATCCTTATCCATTGTTTTAGTTAAAACCCTAAAGATAGCTTACAGCTGACATAAATGTGACGATTCAATGGATGAAAACAAACGAAATCGTTCGATGTATATAGTGATATATCAGGAAAGTTTCATATACTCTGCATCTTGTTACAATCCCTGCAAACAATATTACTTTAATATAAAGGAAGAAAAAACAATGCATTGTAAAGCATGTATTACGATTTAGATTACAATGGATATCGCAATTAATTTAATGGCAACCTGCCAGAATATGAAAGCTGTTATATACCTTATATAGTCATGCCAAGTCCATCTTTATTATTCAAAATAACTTCCTTAAATTAGTAGACGTTCGTCGAAACAACAGTGTTTCATCTAAGAAATATTGCTTTCATCATTTTGATAATGCAAACAATTAAAGCGCATCCGAGTTTTTAAGTATTCAATATTCAATGATTATCTAGTACATTTTTAAATGTAAATGAATATCAGTAATGTTCAAGATTCCCGAATATCTCATCATCTATAGTTACGTATAAATTATCAATGGTCATTTAATAATTTTCATTAAAATCCAATATTAGTACATCATTTCAATAATTTCGATAATAATTTTGAATGAAATTTAGGTAAAAAATCCAGCGATCCTTTGAATAAGAAACATCTACCTCTTAAAGGTATTAGCCCACATTTGTAAACCTGCAGCAATTGGTCTCATATATAGTTAGCATGGAGTTTGGGTATGATTGCAGTAACACCTGTGCAAAATTTCGTTCCAATTAGTCTATTACTTTCATAGAAATAAATGAAAATGCACCGTATGCATGCGTATAACGCTCCCTAGCTCCGGTCCACGTACGTACTACATGCATGCGATACATGTGTAAGTTACATGTACGTAGCTAGCCCGCGCTCGTAATTCGATTTTGGGTGGGGTTGACCCGGTTTGAAAATTGATTTTAAAACGATGATTTTCTCTCTTTTATCGAATGGTATAGATAAAGAGCAACAGGTGAGGTATGTTACTGTTATAACTTGTACTTGAAGTCATATTGGACCTGTTTTATGCAGTTTTGATTTTCGTGGGTTTGCAAATGTGAGCTAATACCTTTAAAATATCTGCATAGGGAAGAAAATATTTTTGCATACTGTATAATACGACACGAAGGTGATCATTCGGTGTGACGCAAGAACAGTTGAGCGCAAATTAAAAATAATACTCAGGTAAAGCACAACGAAAAGTACAAAACCCTAGTATGGTTTACGTATTAAAGACAATTTGTCTTTGGAATTAAATAACATTTCTATCATAACGGCAGTCTTTGGAGCAGAGAAGTGGACCTATCTTTGGGAATTTTGTTCTCCGAATTCTAAAATGACAAAGCAACATGTTACTCGTTTTTATACAACTCTTGAGTACGTGTGTATACTCCCCCCCCCCTCTTTCTCTCCATGTATATATATTTATTTAATTTTGTCAAATGGAGATATTTGCGATTAAAGGTTAAGAAAAATAGAGAGAATAATAAGAAATTTTTTGCTTCTTTTGACCATAACTTCAAAAATATACCTTTATATGTACTGACCAATATTTCATTTAAAAGGTATTATTTTGTACTTTTTGACAGAGACCGTACTTCAAAATCTTCAAAAATGGACTTATCGGTTTTTGCAAACAAACTCTTCATATATATATATATATATATATATATATATATATAAGAGAGAGAGAGAGAGAGAGAATGAGGAGAGAGTGTGAGAGAGAGGGGGAGAGATGAAGAGAGTGAGCATATGTGCTTTTCCAAAACTATTTTGTGAGTGAATAATTGTGCAAGATGGTAAGCTCTTTCCAAACTATTAAGTATGATTAACTTATAACCGATAGAAAATTAGAGTCAATGTTGTTAAATGCTGAGTTCATTTTGCAATAACAACAAAGAAAGAAGGTATCACTGACCTATAGTGCAAAATGTAGTAAATTCACTCAAAATTGATCAAGAAAAATGTGTCAAATAATACTCTGTTCTCCACTGACATTCTGTAACATCCCTTAAAAACGTCGGGATAATCTGAGAGCCTTTAAGAAAAGAAAAGATCATACCGTCTATCATTATAGACTATAGATAATCAACTTTAACTACGAGCAGCTCAAGGATAGATAAGACATTAGTTTACATGTACTCGTGGCCAATGGCTTTATGTTCTCTTCTTGCCGTGTTGAGTCTGTGATCTTACTGGTGTTTTGTTTGTTTTGTTTTTTAATCAAAATTTATGTTATGCAAGAATACATTCTCTCATTTAATTTGCCTGTGTTGCTGGTAATGTATATTATTAATGTCGTTTCTTGTTTTCTTCCTCAATATATAATGCACAATATATCATATATATACATATATATATATATATATATATATATATATATATATAGATATATTATATATGAATAGTCGAAGAATGGAACCCGAGTTTAGCCCAGCCGTGGATTGAGATAGTTAAGCCGTGAAGCTTGTTTATTCGATCTGTGAATAGATCAAAACCGTAAACAAACAAATATTAGCACCTTGTTGCTAATACATGCAATAACTTGGACATGTGAATCACATGTAATACTCATGCATGCCTTGTACACTGAACTTGGACTTCTAAATCACATGTACATTATTCATGCACATCTTGTACATTATACACTATACATATGATTACATCCTTGCATTGCCTAACATGCATATAGACTCAAAGACTTCTCTTGTTGTCTGTGTATCTTATTACCTTCATAGTACACGCGTATATTGTATTATACACAACACCTGGATTTATATCTCTGTCACATATTGAAAGTGACCAATAAATCGTCATGTTCCTGTTACACAGGGAGTATTAATTGAACATACACATTGAATGCTTGGAGTATGCTACTATACACTTGTATGCTAGATGTATGCTTGCTGTATGTGGGAGTTTGCTACTACACTTGTATGCCAAAATTACAGATTCTTTCTGTCTTATTGAAAGAACAGCTTTGTATAATATGTAATACACTGACTCAATGTGCTCATTTACTGTGTACACATGCAGATTAATCTGAGCACTTTATTTGGCACTCTTGCACTGTACTTATTGTGCATATCCTGTCTAATTTGTACTTCTGCACAAACATGTAATTTTGTACAAATACAACATATGTGTTATCACCTCTTTAACTCTCAGTGACTTTGCTTCATACACTTGCAGTCACAAATCATATGGATATGAAACAGAACTTGTGCTTATTCTTACATGTTATATGTCAAACATCACTTGCATAGCACACTCTGATTGTACTGTAGACACTCATAATCTCACTTTGAGCTCGGTAATTGATGCTGAATATACCGTACTCAATGTAACACCTTAAACAAATCTACAACCTGCATTTCTGTATTCGCTTAGCACTATATTGTACACTCAACATTGTTACCTCCATACCATGGATTCTAGTTCCACTCCAGAAATGCAAATTAAATCTTACAGCACACCATTGAGTAGATTCTTACACTTTAGATTCCACTTTAGGCGATACAAACACTGTACGAACTGCTGTCATTAAACACAGTTCTGTAATTACCTTGCAATTTGTCTTGCAATACAAACACCCACACTGATGCATGTCGATAAATCATACACAAAGAACCCATTAACGTGTGGTGACCTTTTCCCACTATCAACTCTATTCACCAACAACTTTGTTTATTTGAACCATTATCGACATTTATATAACACTAAATCTGTCTTAATGTCAATTTCTGTCACAACTGCATCTTCACACAACCACCACGTCAGGTTGATGAAATGACATCACACATAGCTCATAAATTCCTGGCATTACATGCCTTGACATGAACGTGCATTACATAAACATGCACTACTGTTCACGTGCAATACCTGCGTAACCATGTACGTACCACGTTGCAACTCACCAGTACGCATGCAACAAATTCAACACTGTAACTGAGTTCAAATGCGTTCATAAGTTCGCTCAAGCATACACTTATTTGCTTTCTTTCAGTTTTTAATGTTCATTTCACATTTTCCGGTATTTACTTACTCCTGTAGCGGGACTAAACTTGACTTGCATGATTCTACTGCAGAAACGGGCGAGTCAGCATTCGCATCCCATAACGCGACCAGTCTTCACGTTGATACGGTCAGCTGCTAACTAACTGAATGGCACAATTAGAAACTGCGCGAAACGTGACAAATGACAACTTTCACTCACTGCACATGTCGTCTATGGTGTCCTCAAATCACAAATGAGGCAAACTCAAACGCAAATTTTCCTAACCAGAATCAAAACCGCTTCGCTCCGCGAAACATCCTCCCCACCCAATGAGGAAATCTCTCCTCATGATCGCTTTAACACTGAATTTATCACAAACAAATCACTCGTCGTATCCCTCAGCTGGGTAGATCACCGCGATCTTCGTAACTGGACGTCGATACTCAGCAGTTGGCGTTTTCACCTTCACATTGCGCACCTTACCATCCGGTCCCGGGTAGACTTGGATAACGCGGGCGATGGTCCATTTTCCTCGAACCGCGTTCGCGTCAGCCATCATCGCGACGTCGTCGACACGTACGTCGCGGCGATCGATGTGCCATTTCTGTCGCGGTGCTAACAACGGAAGAACGTCTCTCGTCCAGCGATGCCAGAATGTGTCGACAATTCGCTGAATGAATTCGACACGATGCCTCGGATTTCTCGTTTCCCGGAACGGCCCTTGAGCGACGTCGCTAGATGCACGCCCCAACAGCATGTCATTGGGACATAGGTAGTTGTCGTCATCGGGTTCGGTCGGAATCCTGCCAATCGGTCGCTGATTCACCAGGTTGGCGACCTCCAGTAGGCAAGTGTACAGCTCGAACGGTGTCAAGATCTGCTCCCCAATTGCCCTCATCAGAGCATACTTGCAGCTTTTAACCAGCGACTCTGCACTGCCATTCTCTCATGGAAATGCCGTGTAATCAGGGTAGATATCCAATGCTCGTATGGAAGTAGCACCGGATGCCTCATTTCAAATGACATTTCAGCCTTGTCTACTCTGCCCCCTACCCTGATTATACCTGTTTCGTCTGTATATGGGCTGAGGGTCTTTAATTCTCCCTTGTCGACTCTGGCCTTCAATGACTGCTGGGCTTTCTGGATCAGGAAATTCTCTCCCTTCTGCAGGTCATCAGGTGTCAAAGTGCAATCTGTGTCTTTCTCACTCTCGTCAGTTTCTCCTTTGCACTTTGCCTTCAGCTTTCTCAGGAACCTCAGCACATATGACGTCACCCGGATCAATTTTCTCCAGCTGGAGAATTTGGCACAGTCTATAACATCCTCATCTGGTGGTTGGGTGATGTTTAGAACTGACTGATCTTTTCTCATTTCCTTCTACATTTCAGGCATCTTTTCCTCTGCCTTGCCTTCTTCAGGCCAGTCTGACATAGGCTTACGAAGGAAGTCAGGTCCGTGCTGCCATCTGGCGGTCAGCTGATCTGCATCTAGCCCTCTCGACAGGTCATCTGCTACGCTAACTTCTCCGGGGATATGACGCCACTTACTCGGGTCAGTAGCAGTCTCTATCTCACCAACTCGGACAGCGACAAACATCTTGTAACTCCTGGCCTTACTCTTTATCCAAGATAGTGTTATCATGCTGTCAGTCATGAAGATAACATTGGCCAGCTCCATTGACATCTCAGTTCTGATTGCTGTGTACAACCTGCTTGCAAGTACTGCTGCTTGTAGTTCAAGCCTTGGGATAGTCAACTGTTTCAGCGGTGCCACCCTGGACTTTGCTGTCACGAACCGCACTTCGTACTTCGCCTCGTCTACCTCCCAACTGAGATACGCACATGCTCCGAATGCCTCCATAGATGCATCACAAAAAATGCAAAGAGTTGGCTTGCCTCTGGCGTGAGCTGGTGTCAGACATCTCTCAAATCTGACATTTGTCAGTTTTTCCATTTCTCGGAACAGCTTTCTCCATTCTGTCTGACTCTCCTTGGGTAGTTCATCATCCCAGTTCAAGCCTTTCTCCCATAGCTTCTGCAGTCCGATCTTCGCTCGTATCACTATGGGGGTTGCAAATCCAATGGGATCGAAGATACGTGCAACTTGGATAAGGATGCTCCTCTTTGTCATCTTGATTGCTTGAATTGCATCCTCATTCAGTTTGACTTTGCATGAGAATGTGTCCGAGTCATTTTCCCATACCACACCCAAGACTTTCTCATCAGTGATCGTCTTCAGTAATTTGGGCCTTTTGTCATTCCCATCGTGCTCTCTGTAGAGCTCCTTGTTTGATCTCCATCCCTTTACTTTGAACCCTCCATCAGCCAGTACTTTATCGATGCTTCTGCTCAGCTCCTCTGCCTCTGTCACTGTCGGCACCGATGCACAGATGTCATCCATGTAAGTATCATGTATGATGGTTGATGCTGCTTTCGGATGCATCTTAGCGCCTTCCTCCGCTGTCTTCCGCAATGCCGTCTGTGCCATAGCTGGGGATGTCTTATCACCGAAAGTGACAACTCTCACGATATAGACATCTGGCTGCTTATCCTGGCTCAAATTCCTCCACAGAAAGCAGTGGACGTGCTGGTCCCTTTCAGGTATCATCACTCTGTGGTACATCTTGGATATGTCTGCGCAGAGTGCCACCTCGTGTTCCCTGAATCGCATCAATACACCAAACAGTCTATTCAGCAGATCAGGACCCTTCATCCAATAGTCGTTAAGCGAGTGTCCCTGATAGGAGTCGGATGAGTTGAATACGATTCGGATGGGGGTACTCTGCTTCTCCGGTCGAACGACCGCATGATGCGCAATGTAGTGCACTGGGCCTTCATACGATCGCACTTCATCCTTTGACAGCTTTCTGGCAAATTTCATTTCAACCATCTCCTGGATCTGTCTGTCATATGCGTCTGCATGGTTGGGATTTTTTGCCAGTTTCCTCTCAGTAGCATATAGCATTCTCTCAGCCTGGGCCTTGTTATCCGGCAGAAGATCCGGCTCCTTTTGCCATGGATAGGGAACGAGCCACTGACTGCTTGCCGATCTTCTGACAGGAATCACTGATTAGCTTACTCTCATCCATTTCCTGTCTACTCAGTCCGTCTGGTTGGTACTGGCTGGGACTATGACAAACTCCCATCGACTCTGTTGTCCAAAAATCTTTCAAGTCCACAGCATCTGTAACCATCACATTCAAAACTGTGTTTTTGGCAGCCTGATGATCCGGGTCAGCTCCAAATACCACCCATCCCAGGGGGGTATGTCTGGCTACCAAATTTCCTTTCTGCCTGGTTTCTCCTGTGTGCAGCTTAGCATGATTAATTCCAACCAAGACATCAATCGATCCGCTGCTACGATGTAGACAGTTCTGTCCCAGGTTGAATGTCTTGCACAAGTCATCTGTCTGGACTTGTACTATGTCATCATTGATGGAATCCAGTCCGACAGCCGACACTCTGTACACTCTGTTGTCATCGAGAGATCGCAGTCTTAATCGGTAGATCTTCGTCTGGACCTCTTCAGTGACACAGTCAACTTTTGTGATGTTACGGATATCGGCGTTCCCTTTAATCCTAGGTTTTCTGCAACTGATCGTCTGACAAGGCTAATTTGTGCACCAGAATCCAGTAGACAGTTAGCTGAGTAGCTCTGGTCCTTGGAACCCATCATAGTAACTGTCACAACAGGCAGAAGGGCTGTTTTACCTGAAACACTTGCCACTATCTCACGGGCTGTTTCTTTGTGCAGCAGAGGATGATGAAAGGATGTGCACTGTTCTCCGTTCAATTTCTCTGTGCACCTCTTTCGTCGCTTGCAGGTTTTCATGTTGTGATCCCTGCCTGCTCTCTTCAAGCAACTGTAGCATGCATGATTGTCTTTCATCATTTGGAACCTCTCGGGCTGACTCTTTGACAGAAGCTTCTTACACTGGTCAACCCAGTGGTCAGATGATTTACAAATCCAGCACTTGTGGTCTGCCTGTTTGCCTGACTTATCCTCTTCAGCGATGTGACTAACTGAAGCACTGGATCGTTTGTCTTTCTGTTGAGTGGAAGACCGTGCATCTCGAAGAGGGGCTGATGCTCTTAATCTCATCCTCATTTCCCCACTCAGCCAGGTTCGCAGTGCCTCAAAGGTAGCCTCCTGTCTATCCCTCTGCAGATAGCGGAACCAAACTTTGCGATCATTGCTGGTCATCTTTCTTTCCACCAATGCCAGCATGTGGCTGTTATCCATGTCTCCCGTTCTCCCCACTTCCTTCAGTGTGTTGTAACTTCTCATTACAATGTGCACAAGATCGCAGAATCTTGCATCATCTCCCTCTTTGAGTGGGGGGAACCGCTCCATTTCATCCACGATTACATCTGCCACGAGGATTGGATCGCCGTATATGGAGTCAAGCAATGCCCATGCTTCATCATAGTCATTTCCTATCCCTCTGATTAGCTCCAAAGGCTTTCCATGTAATGCTGTACGAAGGATGGCCATCGCGTCCCGTTTACTGTATCGGTCTATCAAATGGTGAAAGTCCGATTTGAACGTAGAATACACTCTCACGTCTCCGCCGAAACGTGGCAGTTTGGGCCGCTCTACCTGTACTCTGAATGCAGACTCTACTTGTGGACTGTTAGATTCATCTGGTCTTTCAGGTGAGGCTACATTGCTGCTATCATTTACAGCCGGTTGTGTCTCAGCTCTCTCAGATGCCTCACTTGCTTTTGCCTTGATGCAATTCTTCACCTTTATCTGCATATCCATGAAGTTTGACTGACACTCTTCCAACCAAGTGCCCTCTTTGAGAAACTGCTCGTCATCCTCGATGATCTCACAGTAGGCTTCATGTTTCTCCTCTAAGTCCTTATACGCTAACTCCAGACTCTGTAAGGACTCGGTGACCTCGTCAAGATTCCTGTTGCTGTCCAGCAATTTCTGCAAGGCATTCAATAATCGGGTCAGCTTTGCCTTGGCAGTCCTCCTCTTGATCTTGAGGTCCTTCTCTTTCTGTTCTGCACTCATGACTGCATGCAGTGTTCCCTCTGTCTCCTATTCCAGGTCAGCGAGGAATCGAATTTGATGAATAGTCGAAGAATGGAACCCGAGTTTAGCCCAGCCGTGGATTGAGATAGTTAAGCCGTGAAGCTTGTTTATTCGATCTGTGAATAGATCGAAACCGTAAACAAACAAATATTAGCACCTTGTTGCTAATACATGCAATAACTTGGACATGTGAATCACATGTAATACTCATGCATGCCTTGTACACTGAACTTGGACTTCTAAATCACATGTACATTATTCATGCACGTCTTGTACATTATACACTTGTATATGATTACATCCTTGCATTGCCTAACATGCATATAGACTCAAAGACCTCTCTTGTTGTCTGTGTATCTTATTACCTTCATAGTACACACGTATATTGTATCACTGGCGTAGCCAGGGGGGGGGGGGGCGATGGGGGCGGTCGCCCCCCCTAAGATTTGGACCGGGGATTTGGGAGGCGAAAAAAAAAATGCGTGTATACTGTATGCATTCACATGAAGCGGGTCTCCTTTGCAACCTTTCATCAAATAAGATATTTTTTTGAATATTTCACTCAAAGTGTGCACCAGATCGTTGAATTTCAATTCAAAATATGCAAAATCTCTCGTGCTTGGGAGGGGGTATCCCCCTCCCAAACCCTCCCCCTCTGTGCCTCTTTCCCTAGCTTAGTACACTTTTTAGATTTACAAAAAAAAAAAAAAAATATATATATATATGAATAATGAGTTCTGAGTGCACAAGACTTATCACTTATATTCCGAAAACTCAAGGTTCCCTCATGTATAAGGGGAATTTCCCCTTTTAATCGACCCTTTCCTCCCTCAGCCCCCCCCCCCATCAGTTTTGTTTTTGTTTTTGTTTTGTTTTTTGTGATTCCCCAAATGTTGATTCCATCAAATATATGCGTATACGAGATATCTCAATTTCAGGCAAAAGCTCCATCGGAAGGGAAGGGTGGAGATAATACTCGCCCACGCCTTCTCCCTGCTCGCCCCCCCCCCCCCCCCCTTCCGCCATGCATAGAAGTAGACTGTGGCTATACCCAGATCGCTTTATTTCAATTCTAAAAATGCAAAAGCTCCGCGAGCGGGAGGGGGAATCCCCCTTCCCCTAAGCTCTACCTCACTAGACTTTATACATACACACAGATGGTGCATATTCGAAATAAGAGCTAAATTCCGTGATTTTAACACTTCGATGAAAAAGTATTGCACCAAAAATTTGCACCAGATCGCTGAATTTCAGGTCTGAAAACGCAAAATCACCTTCGTGTGGGAGGGGATATGCCCCTATCTACACCCTCGTGTGCATGCTTTTTCTGTTTGATTGCTGAACTGCAGACAGCGTTCATGATATTCAGTGTAAGAATTAACACAATAAGATTATTTAAATGATATATCATTTTATGGGCAATTGTTCAATAATAATCTACACGAAAATATACTGCAACCTTAAACAAGTGGGACTGTTTCAACTCGTTAAAACACGCAAAAACATGCATCAAATTGCACCATTTGCAACATCAAAATGCAAAAAGTTCTCACGGTGGGAGGGGGACACCCCCCTCCCATACCCTCCCCTCCCCCTTCGCTCGCTCAGCTCGCTCGGGTTCAGTCGCGTTCATGATATTCAGTGAAAAGAATTAACACAAGAAGTGTATTCAAATTGTACCATTTTATAGGCAAATTGTTCAATAATAATCTACATCAAAATATACTGCTACCTTAAACACGTGGGACTGTTTCTCGTCGATAAAACGCGCAAAAACGTGCATCAAATTGCACCATTTACAACATCAAAATGCAAAAATTTCTTACCGTGGGAGGGGGGACACCCCCCTCCCACACCCTCCCCTCCCCCCTCTCTCGCTCCGCTCGCTCGGGTTCAGTCGCGTTCATGATATTCAGTGAAAAGAATTAACACAAGAAGTGTATTTAATTTGTACCATTTTATAGGCAAATTGTTCAATAATAATCAACATCAAAATATACTGCTACCTTAAACAAGTGGGACTGTTTCACGTCGATAAAACGAGCAAAGACATGCATCAAATTGCACCATTTACAACATCAAAATGCAAAAAGTTCTTACCGTGGGAGGGGGGACACCCCCCCTCCCACACCCTCCCCTCCCCCTCGCTCGCTCCGCTCGCTCGGGTTCAGTCGCGTTCATGATATTCAGTGAAAAGAATTAACACAAGAAGTGTATTTAATTTGTACCATTTTATAGGCAACTTGTTCAATAATAATCTACACTAAAATATACTGCTACCTTAAACAAGTGGGACTGTTTCACGTCGATAAAACGAGCAAAAACATGCATCAAATTGCACCATTTACAACATCAAAATGCAAAAATTTCTTACCGTGGGAGGGGGGACACCCCCCTCCCACACCCTCCCCTCCCCCCTCTCTCGCTCCGCTCGCTCGGGTTCAGTCGCGTTCATGATATTCAGTGAAAAGAATTAACACAAGAAGTGTATTTAATTTGTACCATTTTATAGGCAAATTGTTCAATAATAATCTACATCAAAATATACTGCTACCTTAAACAAGTGGGACTGTTTCTCGTCGATAAAACGCGCAAAAACATGCATCAAATTGCACCATTTACAACATCAAAATGCAAAAAGTTTTTACCGTGGGAGGGGGACACCCCCTCCCACACCCTCCCCCCCCCCCTCGCTCGCTCCGCTCGCTCGGGTTCAGTCGCGTTCATGATATTCAGTGAAAAGAATTAACACAAGAAGTGTATTTAATTTGTACCATTTTATAGGCAACTTGTTCAATAATAATCTACACTAAAATATACTGCTACCTTAAACAAGTGGGACTGTTTCACGTCGATAAAACGAGCAAAAACATGCATCAAATTGCACCATTTACAACATCAAAATGCAAAAATTTCTTACCGTGGGAGGGGGGACACCCCCCTCCCACACCCTCCCCTCCCCCCTCTCTCGCTCCGCTCGCTCGGGTTCAGTCGCGTTCATGATATTCAGTGAAAAGAATTAACACAAGAAGTGTATTTAATTTGTACCATTTTATAGGCAAATTGTTCAATAATAATCTACATCAAAATATACTGCTACCTTAAACAAGTGGGACTGTTTCTCGTCGATAAAACGCGCAAAAACATGCATCAAATTGCACCATTTACAACATCAAAATGCAAAAAGTTTTTACCGTGGGAGGGGGACACCCCCTCCCACACCCTCCCCCCCCCCTCGCTCGCTCCGCTCGCTCGGGTTCAGTCGCGTTCATGATATTCAGTGAAAAAAATTAATATTGAGAAGTGTGTTCAAATTATACCATTTTATAGGCAAATTGTTCAATAATAATCTACACTTAAATATACTGCTACCTTAAACAAGTGGGACTGTTTCACGTCGATAAAACGCGCAAAAACATGCATCAAATTGCACCATTTACAACATCAAAATGCAAAAAGTTCTTACCGTGGGAGGGGGGACACCACCCTCCCACACCCTCCCCCCCCCCCCCCCCTCGCTCGCTCCGCTCGCTCGGGCTCGGTCGCTTCGCTCCCTCGCAGACTAACCGCCCCCCCCTAAGATCAAATCCTGGCTACGCCGGTGTATTGTATTATACACAACACCTGGATTTATATCTCTGTCACATATTGAAAGTGACCAATAAATCGTCATGTTCCTGTTACACAGGGAGTATCAATTGAACATACACATTGAATGCTTGGAGTTTGCTACTATACACTTGTATGCTAGATGTATGCTTGCTGTATGTGGGAGTTTGCTACTACACTTGTATGCCAAAATTACAGATTCTTTCTGTCTTATTGAAAGAACAGCTTTGTATAATATGTAATACACTGACTCATTGTGCTCATTTACTGTGTACACATGCAGATTAATCTGAGCACTTTATTTGGCACTCTTGCACTGTACTTAGCCGTATTGTGCATATCCTGTCTAATTTGTACTTCTGCACAAACATGTAATTTTGTACAAATACAACATGTGTTATCACCCCTTTAACTCTCAGTGACTTTGCTTCATACACTTGCAGTCACAAATCATATGGATATGAAACAGAACTTGAATACTGCTGTATGTACACGTCAAACCACCTGTGCTTATTCTTACATGTTATATGTCAAACATCACTTGCATAGCACACTCTGATTGTACTGTAGACACTCATAATCTCACTTTGAGCTCGGTAATTGATGCTGAATATACCGTACTCAATGTAACACCTTAAACAAATCTACAACCTGCATTTCTGTATTCGCTTAGCACTATATTGTACACTCAACATTGTTACCTCCATACCATGGATTCTAGTTCCACTCCAGAAATGCAAATTAAACCTTACAGCACACCATTGAGTAGATTCTTACACTTTAGATTCCACTTTAGGCGATACAAACACTGTACGAACTGCTGTCATTAAACACAGTTCTGTAATTACCTTGCAATTTGTCTTGCAATACAAACACCCACACTGATGCATGTCGATAAATCATACACAAAGAACCCATTAACGTGTGGTGACCTTTTACCACTATCAACTCTATTCACCAACAACTTTGTCTCTTTGAACCATTATCGACATTTATATAACACTAAATCTGCCTTAATGTCAATTTCTGTCACAACTGCATCTTCACACAACCACCACGTCAGGTTGATGAAATGACATCACACATAGCTCATAAATTCCTGGCATTACATGCCTTGACATGAACGTGCATTACATAAACATGCACTACTGTTCACGTGCAATACCTGCGTAACCATGTACGTACCACGTTGCAACTCACCAGTACGCATGCAACAAATTCAACACTGTAACTGAGTTCAAATGCGTTCATAAGTTCGCTCAAGCATACACTTATTTGCTTTCTTTCAGTTTTTAATGTTCATTTCACATTTTCCGGTATTTGCTTACTCCTGTAGCGGGACTAAACTTGACTTGCATGAGTCTACTGCCGAAACGGGCGAGTCAGCATTCGCATCCCATAACGCGACCAGTCTTCACGTTGATACGGTCAGCTGCTAACTAACTGAATGGCACAATTAGAAACTGCGCGAAACGTGACAAATGACAACTTTCACTCACTGCACATGTCGTCTATGGTGTCCTCAAATCACAAATGAGGCAAACTCAAACGCAAATTTTCCTAACCAGAATCAAAACCGCTTCGCTCCGCGAAACAATATAGATATATATAATAAAGCAGTGCTTCTTCTGGTCGACCAGGGTCATTTTTATCACAAACAAAACAAACTTCAGACAGGTCAGCAGTCTTCATAGCAAAAGATACACGAGACAAGAGATGATGAGTGTTTGTGTAAAAAACTACAAACGGGACCGAGAGATGAATCTCCATACCAGTGAAAGTTTGGTCAAGATGATGATATCGCGACCTTAGCTCTTATCCGTTCTGTCAACACGTGATTTAATCAATCTGAACAAGCCTGGCGTTATCATACCGCCACGTCTGCAGAATGATTTACTCTTCTATGCACCAATGTCACCTGTGGACAATTTGAATTTTGTCTTCTTTTATTTCCCTATTCCTTTTAGGTTTGATTTGTCAATTTGTTGGTTGATTAAGCTTAGTTTTGGGAGTGAATAATACCAATCATCACACCTTAGGAATTGATCAGTGGCTTATGATACTTATGTCGTTAGGAACGGGACAAGTTAACAAGTCTTCGGATTGTATTACAGTTGAAAAAGAAAAAAAAAAAAGCATTACACATATCCGTGGAGTAAATGTAACTTAGCTCTGTAGAAACTGTTTTTGTCATTGGAATCACGGAGCTCTGAAATGAACGGTTAATTCAGTATCTGTTAAAAAAAAAGACCAGAAATCCCTATAACATTTTTTTTTTTTTTTGCCACATAAGTTTTTTTGCTCACTTAGTAAAAGTTTTGTTACAACCCAGGACACAATGAAAAATAAAGCTGTTTTTCTTCTGAGGACTTATTTGTGCTTAATTTTGTTTTTTGTCTTAGACATTAACGAATACCTGTTCTTTTCTGGAACTTTTTTCCTGCAAAATTCTGACATCATCATTGACTTTGACTCCTTCATTTGGGGTGACTATTCATCTCAGTTCTCAGAGTCATACTGAGAGACAATTATACAAACAGCAACAACAACAACAACAACAACAACAATAAAATTTGATTCTTTTGAGGGTGCAGAAATCCAGACAACATACATTATAGTGAGGTGGTTTAGCTCGAATATTCTAGAGAATTTTACATTTTATAATACAAGCACCAAATTTGCACATATGTACACTAACATGTGGCAAACATTTTTAGATATTAGGCCACTTGGAATATTGTCCCTTTATGTCTGCCATATTGGATTTTGAAAAGGCCGCCATTTCAAATCTACATTTGCGATTATCTCTTGGTCTAATGCTGCTATTGACTCGATTCTGGTGTCTAAATGTGTGTTTTTAGGAGCAAGGAATCCAATGGTAACAATCCGCATTGCGTATTTTCACCAGTGGGGCGTCATATTGGATTTCAAAATGGCCGCCATTTCAAATCTACATTTCTGAATATCTATGGGTCTAATGCTGCTATTGACTCGACTCTGGTGTCTAAATGTATGTTTTGGGGTTGGGCAAGGAATCCAATGGTAACAATCCGCATTGCGTTTTTTTTTTTACCAATGGGCCGCCATATTGGATTTCAAAATGGCTGCTTTACATTACATGGTCGCTTCTAGATCTACATTTGTCGTTATCTTAGAATCTAATGACTTGATTATTGTGGTGGTGTTGGTAGCAATGGGTAGTAGTTGTTGTAGCTGCAGTGACAGTGATGATAACAGAAATGTTACATTGCGTCATTCCAGGTTCATCGTGATGCATGGATACCTGTAGTTTGACCAAAACTTAACCAGTCAAAGAGGAAAGACATTGGCAGTGGGTACAGTTCACTCGAAGAGAACTTGATCAAATTCAGTGAACTTGAAGAGCTTCCAACATTTCACTTATAAAGACTCGAAGACGGTCATGGCATTGAAGCTGCGTTGGTTGCAGACGGTGCACAATAGGGAGCTTTAGATTTTAGACGCGCGGACGTTCAAAGAGAAAAAAACATGGTCTGAGCGTGCGCAGTAACTTGACGTGCGCTACTGCGCACACTCAGACCATGTTTTTTTTTCCCCTTTGAACGTCCGCGCGTCTAAAATCTAAAGCTCCCTAATATCACCAGACGTGCAGGCTCCAGTAAAAGAACATCAACTACAGAGGGCACAAAAGAGAGCACTCAAGAAAAGAAGGGCAATGAGGAACAATTTTTCTGCTAACGCATCAGTGCACAAACGTTCATCGAGTACAGAGAAAGTCTCAGAAAGTTGTTTCTTCTGTGGACATGTGCTGGGGCTAACAGTCTTCGGAAAGCCGCAACATTCCAAGTGATGACAGTCTACAGTATTGCTTACTTTAAACTTATATCAATTGGTATTATTTCATATTTTGATAATTAGTGAGTGGCCGTAAAGCTATACAACAATGCGGCTTCAAAGGCCACTACGTAAAAAACAGAAAATAAAATAGATATTTATATTATATTGGATGGCTATGAATGGGATACCAGGGAATATTGCACGAGTTAGGGCCAATATTGCACGAATCGAAGATGAGTGCAATATTGACTCTAACGAGTGCAATATTCCCTGGTATTCCATGAATCAAGGCCATCCAATATAATTATTATCATCTATACAATCAAGTAGAGCAACCATGAACTGCACAAAATTACCCGGCTTCTACTCGTCTTTGAAGTTGAGTCGGCAGTCCCATCCCAGCGCTGAGAAGGGGAAGCCCCTAAAACTGCGTATTGAAACAAACAACTAGCAAGATGTTTGCGCGCGTGTGAAAAAATATGTAACAAAATGATGCGCACTTAGTAGCAAGCATTTGCGCATTCAGCAAGCGCTCACGCAATAAACGAGACAGAATTGAATATCATGTGATCTTGAACGGCAATTAACAACGGTAGCCTATGGGGAATTAATACGTTGGTCTATGCGATTCGTTCAATATGCTCCGATATTGAACGGTAAAAATTGAGCGGACTACAATACGCGTTTTTAATGCGCCGCTAAAACGTCCTATATAGATGATAATAGGTTTTTCTGGTCAGTAGGAATATTTTGTAGCTAATTGAGGAGGTGTAGGTGAAGACTGGGTTTAGCTTATGTTACTACATGTATGAATTTAAATAAATATGCATTGTTTCAGATATTCGTCAACAAAACTTTTAATGATGACTAATGAATGGACAGGTTTTCGTTTTGTTTTTATTTTGTGTTGTCTTTAATTGGACCAAAAGCAGGAAATGATCTGTTGGACCAGCAAGAAATTGCATATTGGTATTCTTTTTGACCCATAGGACTTTCTATTGGTGTTTGTTTGTTTGTTTTTTCATTTGACAAAAAAGAAAATTTTGTTGGTATTCTATTGGACCAATGTTTCACTCCCCCAATTGACCTGTTTTCATGGTCCAATAACCTATTGGAATTTCCTGGGTTAGTCAAATTTGGTGCCACCGTAGGGACACTTCGGCAAGCATTGTTCGCTCTGCTCTGTTAAAGAAAAATGAAAATGAATAGACTTAATGTTGTATTTTTACTCTCCATCCCGATGAATACCCTCATAAAACGGGTAGATGTCATGACTTGGTAAAGCCGCATTGGTGAACATGATTAAACTCAAACTCAAGAGGGCAGCATTACATAGTGAACGCTATTTCTACAGCTAACGTTGCCAGAGTTGGGGGGGGGGGGGCTTGTTGTTGTTGTTGTTATTGTTGTTGCTGCTACTTATCAGCCGATTTGGGGAGAGGGTAACAGAAAAATGAAAAGAAAAAATACATAAGAAAATAAAGACAACGATACAATACAATATGGGTTCCTATACAACGCTCTTACAATGTATCACAACGCTTAAGAGAAATAATGATATTCACCTCACACTTGGGAGGTAGGAGAAAAACAAAAACAGACAAAGAAACAAACAAACAACATGTACATAATCAATCAGTCTGTTATTGGAAGGGAAAGTCTTCAACGATTTCTGGAACATTGACATAAAATGATGATTCCCTGATACTTTGAAGGAGCTGATTCCACAGGCCGGGGCAGCTGCTCAGAAGGATCTGTCTCCTGTCCTAGTCAGAGTCCTATCCATAGGGACAGATAGCCGGGTTGGGTCTTGGCCTGATCGCATTCCTTGTCTTTCAGATTGGGTGACGTGAGATTAGTTTCCGAAGGTAAGATGGAGTGGAATTATGAAGACAGCTGTAGTTGTCACACTTCTTGGCCAGTAAAATCATTCAGCTTTTGCAGCTCAGTTTTGAGCACGTTGAAGGCGCTATACATTACTTGAGGATGTACAAGATAGCATGAAGCGTAGTCTATTCTTGAGGTAATGCGAGCTCTCACAGCATGCTCACAAGTTTTCTGATCAAGGAAGGGCGTGAAACGTGCAATATTTGAGAGATGGAAATGAAGCAAACGATAACTATGCTAATAACAACAATGATTATAATAATGATGATGATGATAATAGTAATAATAATAATAAAGCAATAATGATAATAATAATAATAATAATAATAATAATAATAATAATAATAATAATAGTAACAGCAACAACTTCTATTGGGTAACCGCCCCCCCCCCCCCTTTATTAGCAAAAAGCTACATCCGTGCCTGGTAGTCATCGATTTTACAAAAAAGATGTAGACATGATGAGCATAGCTCTTAGATCTTGTCGTCTATAATAATTTATTCTACACGATTTAAACATTACAAGATCCAAGATCTTGTCATGTTCTTATAATCTACAGCATGCAGACATGACAATATCTTTGATCTAGTCTTTTGATCATCTCTTCTAAAAGGAGTCGTCGCTTTTGGCTAAAGATAGGCAAAATGGCTAATACGAGAGATACATTCCATATATCCTACAGCCAAAGAGTCTGACACTGAGTAAAAATAGACCCAAAGATTTTACACTTGGTAGATAAGGCTCACGAGTTCTGCACTAAGGAAAATAAAACGCCACAAGCTCATTGTCTATTTTCCTTTCTTCTGTCTTCCTTTACTTTGTTGTTCTGTAAAGTCACTGTACTGTCTTTCTTGTATCATGCACATTTTTTTTTTACCGTTCCGACTATTGTTAGGTGATACGCTATCAGCGTATCACCTATTGTGATTGTCAAAATCTCTCTTTATTTTTTTTTATTCTTCTTTCTTTCTGGACAATTTTGTGTCGTCAATATCTCAACAATGACATTACGGAATGACATGAAATTTTCAGTCAACATGTCTCATAACAATATCTAGCCACAATAAGGTTTTCATGACAGTAACATATCTATGACGTCATTTAGGCGCCATTTTGTGATTTTCGGACCTTGTCACATGATCGATCATAACTTCATAACTAGATGTAATTTCTGCGTCATTTTCGGTGGACATAAAGTTCAGGTCACGCTCTATCTTACTTACTAACGCTAGTTACCCAGGTCTTCATTACGCGCGCGTTCGCGCGCGTCAAAATTTTAAAAGGCTCAAAACGACTTCCCAATGGGAAATCTCGAAGTTTCAGACAATTTTAAGCGTTTCAAACATTTTCTCGCGTGCGCGTCCGTCCGCGCAATTTCGCGCGCAGAGGGCGTAACCAACATGAAAATGCAATTTTTTTGACTGATTTGGATTCCTGATACTTTGAGTAACAATATCCACTGATTTCCGATCGATGTTGACCTATAACAAAGGAATGCGCTGGCGTCAAAGTTGAAATTTCGTGTGCGCGTCTATGTGGAAATATAGCGAAAAACATGTCTTTGTTTATTTCGCAATAGCTCTTTAAAAAGTCCGTTGACCCTATGTTTTTATTGCATATTACAAAAGCATATGAATTGGAAATAACGTTTCAAGTATCAATATTTCCCGAAATACATTATGACGTCATCATATCATCATCTGAAATCAAAAAAGTGGAATTAATTTTTTTGAGGTACTGTTTCCAACATTCATTTGCTCGTATCTCTGTTGTTTAAGCTCAATATTATCCCAAATTCACATATGTTGTACTTTTAACATTTGCCTTTCAAGTCCATGTCATGGTTTTGAAATTTGATGACGTTATCATACTTTAAATTGTGATTAAAAGTAAAGATGCAAAATCGGACAAGTTTACGTGTTATGTCTATGGGAAGTGATTTTTTTTAAAACCATCCATTGACTTCACAACGTTTAAGCACCTTTATCTCAGCTGATTTTGCTTCATTTCCTCTGAAATTTAAGTATGTTGTAGCTGAGACAATAAGCTGCAGTAATCATGCATTTTGTTCTTTGAAATCTTCTCATGAGGTTGACAATTTTGCAGTTTAAAACTGAAAATGAGAATGGAATGTGGACGAATCGATTCCTGATTCATCTTTCACATACATAAGTTTACGTTCCTCATATTTTCTCGTCGAGACGTATGGCCGAGTGGTTAAAGGCGCCGTCTCAGAGACGTGAGGTTGCACTCGTGCGGGTTCGAACCCCACAAGATCACGAAACAAAATACCTAGCTATTTTACTTTTTTTTTCTTCAATGGTGTATTACACATTCGTCCATGTAGAAATTACGTTCGTATATAAACGCACCTATACACACACACACACACACACACACACACACACACAATATCCCTCTGTTTTGTGTTGGAGACCACATTGCTTCGACTGCTGCAGAATGTTGCATCCTGACTCTGTCAAATAGTATGTAATGACGACAACGGAGGTGTTGTACTTTGAGCAATTGTCTTTCAAGTTCATGTCATTGTTTTGTACTTTGATGACGTCATCACACTGAAAATTGTGATTAAAGGCAAGGTATCAAAATCAGCCGATTATAGGTTTTATGTCTGAGGGACGTATTTTTCCGAAATTGCCAGAAATGGCACAGCGACCTCAGTCGTTACAAGGCCGCATTTCCTTCTAGCAATGCAATACATGTTCACGAGGCCACAATTGTTGAGTGGGCATTGACTTTTTCCCCCTGTAATATCTATACATTTTTTTTCGGCCTTACCTTTTCCGTGGATGTCCCGTGGCCGAGTGGTTAGAGAAACCGTTTTGCATGCACGCTCAATATAACTTCAAGGTGCCTATATCACATTCTTTTCTTTGTCGATCACAGATGACCGACATCTGATGACCCCAGGCGTATCACCTAACTCGTCAGTGTGACGAGTTTCATGTCTCGTTCTGTATTTTTTTTTATTTTTATAGAAGTGCAGGTAGTTCAATATTCCTATCCTCTCTTCAGGTTTTATGGAAGAGGCAGGGTCTGAGTAACCCTACTCATAGACCGGGGTCCCAGAAGATTTATTCAGCCGAAAAGGGTCACAAGGTTTGATGGTCTCATCATATTAGGATGTGACCAAGGGTCAGGATGTTGAGGTTACAAGATCGGCGATACTGTCTTCTGATAATTTTAACTGGATATCAGCGTGAGTTGCTTATTGTTTACAGTTGTTTAGAGCTTGTAGTTATAAGATACCGATCGAAATGGAGCAGAATAAAAGACGCTTATACTGCAAAATATCAAGAAAAATTGATATGAAAGTTAAAGGGGGATGAAATGATTAAAGTGGCATTAGTTTCTATAATCGATATAAATTGTGTTGACCGAGGAACTACTGTATGTATGCGAAGTGGCTTTTCTTTGACATGATATGATACAGTAAAACACATTACAGGGGGGGGGGGGGGGGACGTGACTCACCACAACTTCATCAATGACGAGATTAGGTAAATTCATTCGATGAGATTTTGTGCTAGTTTGAATGTTATTATATCCATGCGTTGATATATGCTGTCGAGTAAAATTGATGTCATTATTATTTCAGGTTTCGTTCACGGTCGTTTCTACTTTTTAAAGATGATACAAAAGTTCGTCGATCGGTCTAAGGAATTACAGATATGAAATATGAATTGAGACAAGCGAATTAGTTTTTACTGTCTTTATACTCCAGGAAGTCGGTACTATTCTGAAATATTCTGATGGTACATTGCGTCAGTTTTGTTTAACCACTAGGTTAGAGTGATCGTCTATCTCCCAGGCTCCACAAAGTACCTTGATTTACGGAGGCTGCGGAACCGGCGGGAGGGGGGGGGGGGTGCTATAGGGTGCATATTGTTTTCTTAAGAAAGAAAATATTCCGTGTTTTCAAATTCCTACTCGCTATTTACTGTTATTCTTTGTCCGCTGTTAATACCCGTGTTCACTGTGTTGTTCTTGACTCTATTTTGATGTTGCATCGTCACGACCACCTTTGTGGGTGGTCACAAGGTGACCACATTTAATATCAGGATTATGTAGGTACATTTCTATAATCATCATCATTATCATCATTAATCAATCAATCAATCAACCAACCGATCAATCAATCAATCAATCAATCAATCAATCAATCAATCAATCAGTCACTTATCTAATGAGCGCAGAAACAATGTTTATAGAATTCTACTGCATTCATTTTTCACATTCCTAAAGTAAAACCATATTTCTATTAAACTTTAGGAATTATTCAGAGTTACAAAATCATTAAAAAAATATACCAAAAGTATGAATAAATTCGCACTATGATCAACATAGATATAAATAATCTCCCTTCACCACCCCCCCCCCCCACCCGGCTCGCTCCGCTCGCACGGGCTCGGTCGCTACCACTCCCTTGCTTTGCACCCCTTTACGGAATTCCTGGCTCCGCCCCTAACTTTACGTACAATGTTGCTCAATGACTGCGCTGTGGAATGTATCACATACCGTAGGCCCTATGTATTGTGGTCCCAATTAAATTTGCAGACTGACAACGAACGCATATACACGCACACACGCATACACACGCACACACACATACACACGCACGCACGCAGAAGCATACACACCCTCAAAATTACTTTTCCACAAGGTGTCCCCCCCCCCCCCGTTATGTCTTGACCCACTGTACGCCACTGCCAGCCATAAACTAAACACATGATTGGCTCTCTGCTCTTGATAGCACATGCCCTCACCTCTTTTGCTTTCCTTATCCGTCTCCGGACTGTGCATGTTCGTTTATTAATGTCTGATCTGTATAGGCTCTCGCTTGCTTTTCATGTTTGTTAGGCTAAAGTTTGGCCTGTAGCAAAGATTCTGCTAGAATCAAAATTTCAGGAGCCTACTTGATTCAATTTTATTCTACACGCCTTGAGCCATTTCCAGCAGCCCCCCCCCCCCCCCTCCCGACTCTCTATCTTTTCCAGCGTCTTCCCTCAATGGGAATTTGCTTGCGGCATGTGGTACGAGACAGTTCTGAAGACGGTTTAAGAGTACTGTTGTGGTGGAAAATATCATGGTAAATAGAGATCGACGTGGTCCATGATTTGCTAGGATTTGAACCAGTCTCCTTCTAGTGGCTTTAGTAGGCCTACGTAAAGAACAAGTCTCGCAGAAACGAAAGACACTGTTTGAAGAAATCGTCGTCTGTCACGCAGCCTTGAACATTTTGAATTCTGAATACAAGGTTGTAAACGCGTTGGTTCTTTTGTCGTTGTCATGTTGACTGATTGCCTGAATTGTGTATACATGATGACTTGTGATCCCTGATAGCAGAGACACGTCATCTCTGTCGTAAGCAGTCGGCAAAAATTACGTAGCTTAGCTCAAATGGAAGACGTAAAATGACGTCATTTAATACTTAGACGTTAGAAAGGCGACATAATGTGTCGTCTTAACGTCGTAAGTAAGCACAGATAATGGACGTCATTGAGACGTCTTAGACTGTATCTAAAAATGTGTCCTTGCTCAAATGGAAGGCGTCAAAAAGACGTCATATTTGTGACGTCTGTCTGACGTCTGTGTAGTCATACAAGGACAGTTTTATGACGTTTAGAATATTAGTTTAAAAGACAAAATATCACATTAGAACGTCACAAACATGTTGTTTACACGCTTTTTACGTCACAAGTATGTGGCAAATCAACGTAAACTTTACGTTATCAATTGATCGCTAATATAACGTCACAGATTATACTTTGCAAAGCAACGAAATTTTTTACTTGTCAGTTATACGTCATTAATATGACGTGAAGAATGCTAGCAAATCTGACTTAAAGTGTATGTCTTTTATATGACGTCATAGATACGTCGCAAAAGTAAATTTCACCTAATACATATACACCGTTCATATAACGTCAGGAATTCGTTGCAAAACAAAATAAATTCAACGTAATTAATATGTCGTTTTCATAACTTGTTGAATACGTCGCGAAGCAACTTAGATCTTAAGTCATTAATACGTCATTAATATGACGTCAAAATACATTGAAAATTTTACGTCATTAATACGTCACTAACAGTAGGTTAAAAACTCACAAAATTTTAACGTCATTAGGAGGTCCCTAAATGCCTGAGTATGAAAAGACAAAAGCAAACACACACACACACACACACACACACAAATCTTGCGGCATTGTGAATGCCAAACTACACGGTAAATGACGAGCTTATCCCAATATCGTACGATCTATTACGAACGCCACGATTGGACATTCGTAACTGATCGTGGAAGTTCCGTTGAACTCGTCTGAAATTTCACGTTTGGATACGAGGTTATGCGAGTCAATACGTGTTGCTCCGCGCGGATGCGATATTGTCACGATTGGTCTATTTCAAGCAATACAATCTGTCACGATCTGGTCTCCCGTTCAAATACGATCTGATAGGATTATCCCGATTGAGTCCATGATTGGTTCCGATCTATCACTATCATTACGATCGGGATCCCCGATTTGGTGCGTGCAGCTACGTTCCGATACGTTCCAATACGAATACCGCGAACCAATGCGGGTTGTTGAGATAAGACACGATATCTTTCACGATCGGGATCAAAAGCGCCCCCCTCCCCCCATTCAAAGTGCGATTGGACCTGAATGGCAATATTATAGTCCGGCTGACGATATATTTTATTGTTTCCTCAACTTCTGTAGAGTGATTAGGCCTACTATCCACAACCACTGATGATGGCAAGGGATGAGAGGTTGAGGATGATGAGAACGTGACCTTTGCAGTATTGCCAATGACAATTACGATATCATCTGATAGAAAGCATCACCTTGGCCAGCCACTACCTCAGATAGTCCCTCCTCTAAGTTAACCTAAAGAAATGAATAGATAATTGAATCAACGTGCTCACCCTTCCGCCCCCCCCTCAAAAAAACCAAAAAACAATACATAAGATGAGATCATTGCCCCACCTTCTCTAGAAAAAAAAAGACATGTTTTCACGCTCCTTTGAAATACATGAAAAAATATGATGAAATTGAAGCTAAAAAAGAGGATAGGACCTTTCTGAATACTTACACTATACGTGTTATATGCTCATTGACCGAACTGATAGCATTGCTTGTGTGTTTGATTTCATATTCGCATAGTATATATCATATGCACTTTTATTTCAAAATGTCGTTATCCCATAGGGTATTGAAAGCTTGGTTGGTTTGGCTCGATTTCAAATAACAGGGTCTAACAAACCCGACATACATACACAACAGAAAAGTAACTACCCTAATATAATGTCATTTTTTAACAAGATAAAGTCTTAAGCAAAATTATTTCGCAGGGGTATTGCTACACTTATTGACTAACTTCTATGTGAAAAATAATGAGTCATGCCAGAGTAACCTTGCATCCACGAGTTACTTTGTGGGGTATGTGAAACATTCTGTTTCTGGTGGATGTTTCAGTGGTGTTGTTATTTTGTATTTCATTGTGCCACCCCTCCCTTATTCAACCTCGCGGAATACAAAATATATACGATTTGCAAGTAAAATAAGGGAAATGTGCAAAATCAGCAGAAGAAAAGTGAAAAAGTCGATTCCGATCAATACGATTAAAAAGCACGATTAGAAAAGATTTGCTGCGATTTGAGACGGTCCAAGACAATCTGATGCGATGATCACGATCAAAAAATAATCGTGTTAATCGTAGAAAATTTTTGAACCGTCCAAAATGTTTCTACGATTAACGCGATTGCCACGATTGACCTGAAGATCTGATATAATCTAATACGATCTGATAAGATCACCACGATTGCTTCACGATTAAGACCACGATTTCAATCGTGGCGCCAATCGTGACAGTAGGAACCCCTCTTTAAGGTTTTTCAAAGTATTCTTTTTCTGCTTAAGAACCACAATAAATTTCACAAATATATACATGGAGTTGTCGCTTTATGTACTACATGATGTGAAATTATGAAAATCTTCTGGAATGTCCCTTTAACTCTATTCTTGTGATCATAAGATATTTGCAATTAAGCTTTCCAAAAAAAAAAAAAAACCTCAAAACTACCTATATAGGATATTTTTAATCTTAACTTCAATAATATTTCTTGTTATGCAACAGATGAGGTATATTGAAAAGGGCATATATTGCTGTATCTGATGATGGGCTTCTTTGAATCAAACATATTTACATACATGTGTTGCAGAGTATATAAAAACTTAATGAAACATTCTCTCCCATCTCTCTGTCTCTTTCTCTCTCCCAATATATGGTTATATATGCATATATATATATATATATATATATATATATATATATGGATGAGAATTTTGAAAGATTTAAAATTGTACATTTTCGCATCTTGTGGCACTCTCTCCCTTAGAACACACCAGGATGATCTTAGAAACCAGATTTTTTCCTGTCATCTCAAAGCCTGGTAAATTTCCTTTCAGGAAATGAATGGGTTGGTGTACTTTTGACTTATATTTTGCATTTGACAAGGACTTAAAGCGTAGAAATACGGTAAAAATGGTATTTTCACAATAATTTTTGTTTTTCAAACCAATGATGTCACTTTTTGAATGCACGTGGCATGTATTATCTGACCATGTTCTGAATCTGACATGTCATTGGTATGTTCAACAAAATTATAAGAACTCTATGAGCACGAATAAAATTACAGAGAACAATTGAAATATCAAAGTCCTAAACAGGCGAACGTCCGTGATGCTTCTATCTCTATCCCTGCTGCAAATTCTATTTTGTTGTCCCAACTGTAATGTTTACGAAAATTTGGTGTTCCACCTAATGTACATATCCTGCAAAAAATTGTACGTCTGCTAGCTGTACATAGGATGTAACTTTCTTTTATGCAAAAGTATACTCAGTTTTCGTCACGGACGTGCGTCCGCTACTTACTAAAACAGATCGTAGCCCATTAAACGTTATAGGCGATAATGTTCTGAGTCGTAATCAACTAAGATCTAGCTACATGGTAATATGTATGTTTTGTGTTTCTGTCCATCCCTTGTCACGTGCCTTTGTACGTTCATCTATACGAGAGTAGGAAAAGTGTTTTCTTCGATTCCTCAGGCGCATAAAAAGATAAACAAGCTTCTTCTTTTTTTAAATCGAGAATTGGTAATAATTATTTAGGATTTTGCAGAGGAGTTTGTTCTCGATATGAAATCGCTGTTTGTTAAGAGTAGAATGCGTTTCCAACTCCAGAAAACTGCATTTTTCGATATCTTGTTTGTTCCGAACGTCCGTGAGCTGCATGGGAACCTCCGTGATGAAAACTATGCTATGTTTGTTGGATTATAGAGACTGCCTAGATCAGATGCATCTTAAATCATCTTATTATTTGGGAGTAAGGATGAGTTTATGGATTAATGAAATAAGTGGTTGTAATATTGAGTTTCTGTAAAATGCGCGTAAAGTGGAGAAAGTGTTTTAGCGAAACAGTAATATTTCAACAGGAATAACGAATTTTGTTAAATATTCAATTGTCTACCAATACTTACAGGTTAAGAGTACAATCTTAATATTCTGCGAACACATACATAAATTCCTTAAGGTATTTCTTTACGATTATGAACTGAATCAGATCATTGCAAACTGTGTTAAATGGTACTCAAATGTGTGTACAGTAGTATTCCTCATGGACGTTCTCTGCTTTGGACATGGTAAACTTTCGCGTTGAATAAAAACCTTTTCCTCTGGGAAGATCCTGGTATAATTGGATTCATATTGAGTAATTCCTACTTTTAAAATTTGGTGCTGTTTTGGCTCAATTGTACATCGTTCAAAATTCCTATATATATATATATATATTTACATCAGAACATATGATGCTATATTTCACTTTGAGAATGGAGTTAAATTACACTCCTTATCTACTAACTTTTAAAGGAAACAGTTATTTTCAGGTTTTCATTGAGTGCTTCGATACGGTCGGGACATCTTGTCCGTGATGTTTTACTGACCTCTGAGTTATACGGGATTCGGGATAGGTGGAAATCTGTTGAGTGTCGCGGTGTAGAATACGAGTCAATGTTTCTATTATATAATAGGAAAAGCAGTAAAAGGAATGCAGCAGCAAGTTTTTGGTATACATGTGAATGAATACAGAATTTTGAAAGTATGTTTATCATCAATCTTAATGCACGTAGCTACTTAAAGACCCACTGTGTATTCTGATTCTTTTCCAACGTGATATATTCCTGCATCTTGTTACAATTACTGGAAGCAATATTACACATTTTTTTGTTCTCTCTCCCGAAAGTGCGGAAACGCCCGGCCATGTTTAGGATAGTGAGCGGACACGTTTAAACGTGATGACATACATGCATTTCAAAATTATGTATTCATTGTACAAGTATCCCCAAAACTTGCTTCTGCAGTCCTTTCATAGTTTTTTTTTTCTATTATCTAATAGAAACATCCACTCGTATTATACAACGCGACACTCAACAGATTTCCACTAATTCTGAATCCCTTAGAGCGCACAAGTCAGTTAGACATCATGAAACAGATATAATGTCTCGACCGACTCAATGAAATCATGAAAATCACTGTTTCCTTTAAAGTTAGCATAAAAATACATAATTAAACCCAATTAACAAAGTGAAATATAACATATATATCGAGTAGAATAAAATAATATATAATATATACATATGATGCAGAGGGCCGCCGTTATAAGCCGTGCTTGAACAGACGGACAGCCAGAGTTAAATTACCATTTTTTATTGTAGTACTTGAACACTAATACAGATGGGCCATGTTAAAGTGCGTGTAAATCCAGTTTTATACAATTACTTGGTAAACAGGAGTGGTGCCTGTGAGTGCGTGTGCAGGTGATGAAGCGCGAAAGTGTTGATGGTCAGCACTTCTAAGAAAATGATTGGATATGTTATAATATGGGCGAAGGGTCAAGCAGCAAAGTAAAAGAAAAGGAAAAGGGGGTGGACCAAATATTGCCTTGTTGTTGAGTATAAAATGATCATAGACGACAAGATTTTGGAGCTGCGCTCGTCATGTCTACATTATTTTATGAATAGATGACTACCAGGGACGGATGCAGCTTTTTGCCTAGAAAGGGGAGGGGCTGGCGGTGAACCAATGGAATTTGTTGTTATTATTATAATTTTTCTTGTTCTTGTTTTTGTTCTTGCTGTTGTTGTTCTTCTTTATTATTATTATTATTATTATTATTATCATTATTATTATCATTATTATTATTATCATCATCATCATCATCATATGACTTTGACATCACTATATAAGAGTATTACAGATAGCTAATTGACCTAGTACCGTGTCCTTCGTTTCTTTCACTTACAGACTCTTGCATTAATAATTATAATCCACACGTTTTCATGTAAAATATATAATCATTGTACACGGCGATAAATTCTAAATCCTTTTTATCGGTTGTATAAGAAGGACACATGTAAACAACAATTGTTTGCTATGATTGTTTCCGTGCTTTTAAAATGTTACAATGGAAAGTACATTTTAGCTCCCCACCGTAATTCAAAGACAATAACTTGAAAAAGTTTGATCGCAAGAGTGAGTTAAATGTAATAAAAATTTTTGGTACCTCAAAAGTTTCCCTGAATTTCCGTGTTTCAGGTTAAACTACCTTTCATATAACTAACACTGTGAGATTTACTCGCCCCAAAGTGCTCTCATTTCTTAGTAATCATGCAATTAACTGCTAAAGCAGCCCCATACGCATAACGACCAGCAGCCCCATACGCATAGCGTAATGGGGCTGCGCATTGTAGCATTCAGGATCATGACATACTTAGTATCGCGGGTAAATATTAACTTAAAATCCAAAAAATTCTTCAATTTGAAGACTTACCAATTAAGTTGAAGTCTTGAAAACAGGCTTCGAGCAACGTTTGGTTCTGCCAATAGTCCCTTTCTGTTGGAATTGATGACTGAATGTGACTCTGTCGAGAGGACCTTGGGAGAGCTACATACACTGATTACTACGGCCAGCGCATACGCACACATCACATGCGAACAAATTTCAAATCCATGAACGGATAAGATGTCTGTGTGCGCATGCGCTGGCCGTCAATTCAGTGTAGCTCTCCCAAGGTCCTCTCGACCGAGTCACATTCAGTCATCAATTCCAACAGAAAGGGACTATTGGCAAAACCAAACGTTGCCAGAAGCCTGTTTTCAATACTTCAACTTAACTGGTAAGTCTTCAAATTGAAGAAATTTTCAGATTTTAAGTTGATATTTACCCGCGAGAATACATCTGTCATGATCCTGTAAGCTACAATGCAAAGCCCCATTTAGCTATGCGTATGGGGCTGTTGGTCGCAGTTAGCTACTCGGTATGCGTATGGGGCTGCACGCTGCTGGTCGCAGTTATATCATGCAATAGTGGTTTCGTACAATACGTGTACTACCTCGCCGCCGTACGGCGGCGGCTCTGGTACGAAACCATTATTGCATGATTACTAAGCATGAGAGCACTTTGGGGCGAGTAAGTCTCACAGTGTTAGTTATATGAAAGGTATTTTAACCTGAAACACAAACTAAGACAAGGAAATTCAGGGAAACTTTTGAGGTAATACCAAAACTTTATATTATCTTTAACTCAATTCTTATAAATTTGAGATATTCGCACTTAAACTTTCAGAAAAAAACCACACGGAATGTACTGACAAAATATAGAATATTTCTTATCATTAGTTCACGAATATTTCTTGTTATTGGACAGTGAACAGTTGAGGAATATTGAAAATGACCTTATATATTGCTGTATCTGATGATGGGCTTTCTTGAAATGTTCAAGACTCTCTCTCTCTCTCTCTCTCTATATATATATATATATATATTATATATATATATATATATATATATATATATATGTATGAAGAGTTTGTTTGCAAAAACCGATAAGTCCATATTTGCTTAATGGAGATATTTGCGGTTAAAGGTCAAGAAAAATAAAGAGAATAATAAGAAAATGTTTGCTTCTTTTGACCATAACTTCAAAAATATACCTTCATTTGTAGTGACCAATATATCATTTAATGGGTATTATTTTGTATTTTATGACAGAGATCGTACGTCAAAATCTTCAAAAATGGACTTATCGGTTTTTGCAAACAAACCATATATATATATATATATATATATATATTTTATATATATATATATTTATATATATATATTATATTAGTTATTTGTCAATAAATTCACAAAATAAAACATAACTAAATCCAAGATCTTGTCATCTTATCACAATCTACAGCATGCAGACTTGACGAGATCTTCTAGTCTTTTGATCTTCTCCTCTCAATTAAGGATCGGTTTTTATTTTGAGGCTCAAGATAGAGAAAATGGCCCATACGAGACATACATCCTAATTCCTACAGCCCAAGAAATTGACGCTAAGTACAAATAGGCTCAAAGACCATACACTTGGCAAATAGTAAGGAAAAGAAAACGCCACAAGCTCAACTGCTTCGTTTCTTTTCTTCGGTCGTCTATTACTTCGTTGCTCTGTAGAGCCACTGTGCTGTCTTTCTTGTATGATGCACAATTATTCTGTTGTTGTACCCGACTATTCTTGGGTATTTTTTTTTTTTTAATCACAAAAGACGAAATTGTTCCATGTTCACATGCTCTTTTCAGTTTTTTATGGAAGAGAAAAATAACCCGACTTTTTTTTTTTTCTAATATAGACCGGGTTCCCAGGAGATTTATTTAGCCCAAAAAGGTCACAAAATTTGATGGTCTCATCACATTTATTGGGATGTGGCCAAGGGTCAGAATGTCAAGATTAGAAGATCTGAGATTTTGTCTTCTGATATTTTTTCCCTACTTCATTGGATATCAGAGTAGATGGTTCATTGTTTTTACATCTGGGGCACTTCAGAGCGTGTAGATGTAAGATTCCGATAGAAAAGGAGCAGAATAAAAGAATCTAAAAACTGCAAAATATCAAGCAAAATCCATTTGGAGGTTAAAGGGGGCTGAAATGATTAAAGTGACATTTACGTTCTATGATCAATATTAATTGTATTTATTCTTTGAAAGCTTCACTAAAACGATATTTGATACAATCATATTCTTCAAACCCATCAAGATAACAAATATTTATGGTAAATGATTGTCATTTTTTTTAATCTCTATTTTCTTCCTTCAACTGCATCTTGCACTCACACCTGCAACTGCACTGCACCCACCTGATCACTTTCCTCAAAGAGAGTTGTGTCGTTGAATAGTCATTTTATGAGGCCTCCATCCATTTCAAGCTTAAAGGGAAGATAAACCCCAAGAACAATGTGGATTGAATGAAAGCAGCAACATTAGTAGAACACATCAGTGAAAGTTTGAAGAAAATCGGACAATCGATGCAACAGTTATGAATTTTTCAAGTTTTGGTGTTGGAACCGCTGGATGAGGAGACTACTAGAGGTTATGACGTATGAGTGGACTGCAATATCAAGAAAATATAAAGAAAATACTACAAAAATCCATTTTTCATGAAAATTACAAATTCCATCAACTTGATATTGACATATGTTAAGGGTAGCAATTATTCCCCCTGCTTTCTGAAAGCGGTTGGTCCACTGCTCTTTCATAATTCTAGAAAAGTGAATTTTTGTTGAATATCCTTTATATTTTCTTTGTATTGTTGTCCACTCATACGTCATATCCTCTAGTAGTCTCCTCATCCAGCGGTTCCAACACCAAAACTTTAAAAATTCATAACTTTTGCATCGATTGTCCGATTTTTCTTAAACTTTCACTGATGTGTTCTACAAATGTTGCTGGTTTCACTCAATCCACATTGCTCTTTGGGTTTACCTTCCCTTTAATCGCTTACGATGGTGGTCTCCTGCATTCAATGATCTATGTTGTTTACTGAAAAATAATGTATATCTTATTTTATGTTTCTGTGTATCTACATTGCTCAATGCAATCACCTATGTGTATCTATTTGTGTACTGTTATCGATTTATTTCACTGCACTTGCTATTCTTTGTCGTTGTACTTTTTGAAATTTGTATTCAAATTGTATTTGATTTAATGCAGAAATACAAACAAACAAACAAACAAACAAACAAACAAACAAACAAACAAACAATTGTGTTGACCGAAGAACTATATGAATGTGGAGATGCATCTTTATCGCCCGAATGTTAATTGTATCATTATCTCCCCCTCTTCCAAGTGGCTTTCCTCTGACAAAATGTGATACAGTTATACTCAGCAGGGGCGAACGTGACTTATCATGACTTCATCAATGACGGGATTATGTAAATACATTCAATTAGCTTTTGTCAAACTTTGGATGGTTTCATATCCATCCATTGATACATGATGTCGTGTGAAATTCATGTCATTCTTTTCACGTTTCATTCACTGTCATTTCTGTTTGTTTGTTTGTTTGTTTTTTTATGGATGATACAAACAGTTCTGCGATCGGTCTAAAGGAATACTGATGTGCGATGTGAATTAGAGACAAGCAAGTCGGGTTCTATTTTATACTTGGATAAAGAGATTGAGACAAAGTGGAAAACAAAGAAATACAAAAATAACAAGTGGGAGATAAGAGTATAAGTTGACTATGTTCTCTTCTGTCTGTGGAATGATATACCAGGACCATTTTTTATTGAAAATCTATTGCCTATGGCATTTCGTTTGTTGTTGTTGTTGCTTCTATTTGAACCTGTATCCTATGTTTACTTCTCATTTGACTGCAGGTCTAGCAGAAATGAGGAATGCTGTATTTTCGAAATTTTCGCCTGACATGCTATTATGATCACTGTGAATTCTGCCCTGAATTCTATGCGTTGATTCTTTTGTCATTGTCATTGGTCTGTGGACAGGGGGTGTGGAATGTCAACTTCAGAAATAAAGTACAAAAAGGCACACAAAGCTCATTTTGTTTCGCCGGAGGCAAATCTCTCTGATATTCTACAGTATGAGGCAGAATTGAGAAGGGCACGGATGCCTTGACAATAAGCAGGCGATTCTCATAGAATGTTGGGATTGTGCAGTTCTGTTTAATAACCTACACCATCAGGAACATCAACTCTGTTTAAGGGGTGCTGTTCGTTATTCCGAAGATTCTTAATTACGAAGGTTCGTTATTCCAAAGGTTCGCTAATCCGAAACACACAAATTCCCTATACCTAGAGGTTCGTTAAACCGAACATGAAAAAGGGTCCTCGGTTAATCCGAACATTTGTGATATCATTCCAAAGGTTCGTTATTCCGAAGGTTCGTTAATCCGAAAATGAAATAGAGTTCGCTGTTGCGAAGGCTCGTTTATCCGAAAATGAAATAGGGTTCGCTATTCCGAAGGTTCGTTAATCCGAAAATGAGATAGGGTACGTTATTCCGAAGGTTCGTTGATCCGACAATCAAATAGGGTCCGGAATAACCGTTACGAGTTTGTTTCATTTTCGGATTAACGAACCTTCGGAATAAAGAACCTTATTTCATTTTCGGATTAACGAACCTTCGGAATAACAAACCTTATCACATTTTCTGATTAACGAACCTTCGGAATAACGAACCTCGGACTAAAAAAAAACTTCGAAATAACGAACCTTCGGAATAGCGAACTGTAACCCGTTTAAGTACCCCTACATGAGCTTGCCAGTTGTCATACTCTTTTTTTTTTTTTATAGCTACGCCTTTTCACATTTTGATAATATTAGTTGACCGGTTTTTAGTATATCTTTAGTATCTTCTCACTGTTACTATCATTTATCGCATTATTGTCCATATCCGTTATCCGTACTGCAGGAAGTCGGTACTACTCGAAACAATCTGATGGAACATATTGGGATGTGTAGATTTTGTTCAACCACTAAGTTAGAGTGCTCATTCTACCTCCCTGGCTCCACAAAGTACTTTGATTTATAGAGGCTACGGAACCGGGGGCGGGGGATGCTGTGGGCTGCATATTAGGTTTTATTTTTTATTTATTTATCCTGTGTTTTCAACCCCCACTCGCTACCTACTTTTGTTCTTCAATAATTATCCCCATATGTAGCAGTTAAAGCCTGTAATCACTATTGTTCCTGACCTTGTTGCCTCCACACTCCACCTTTCCCTTCACAGGTTGATCAGCAACGAATTTAGAGATCATCACTTAAGTTTGTATTCCGATTCATTTGTGTACAGTACACCCTCTCCACTGATTGAATACCCCTCCCATGTGCATGATTGGCTTTCTGTTCTTCATAGCACATGCCCATATCTCTTTTATTTCCATTGTCGTCCCCCGGACGGTGCATGTTCGTTTGTTAATGTCTGTTCTGTATAGGTGCTCGCTTGCATTCCATGTTTGTTATCTTTAGCCTGTAAAAAAGATTCTGCTATTTAAAAGTTCAAATGTTCAGGCCCCTTCTGATTTAATTTGTTCCATCCCTTTAGCCGTGTTTGTCAGCAGCTCCCCCCCCCCCCTCATTTTTTTCTTTATCTTTTGAAGTGTCGCGAAGCAATGGGGTTTTGCTTGCTGCAGCTCGTACGAGGCAATGCTGAGTAGGCCTACTGCATTTAAGTGGAGGGGAAATATCATGGTAAATGGCGAAGTGGTCCGTGAATTGCCAGACTTTGAACCAGTCTCCCTCCTGCTAGTGGCTTTAGTAAGTACAGTGCAAGTCTCGCAGGAAAGAAAGACATTGTTTGCATACATTGTCGCCTGTCACGCAGCCATAATCAATTTGAATTTTGCCAATATGTACACGGTTGTATACGCGTTGGTTCTTTCGTCGTCATGCTGAGCGATTGTCTGAATTCTGTATGCATGATGATTTCTGATCAACACTGTGACGTTAGATGTCATTTCAGAATTTTAGTGCAGAAAGGTACAAAAAGCTTATTGTATGTTGCACGTGATAAACATCTTTCTGATATTGTACAGAATGCGACAGAAGAAAGAGAGCCTCGAGACAGTGAAGATAAATAAAACCTTGGTATGCTGTATTTAACTCAATGGGCAGAATGGCATGGGTTCTCTACAGGCTTCTGGTTAGTTTTATTGAATGATAAAATATGTCGATTTTAAGTTTTAGCGATGTCAATCTTGTTACTGCGTTTAGTGCATACAGGTAGGATGTATGTCAGCTATTTGTATGGTAAAGGCACAGTGCTGTTGTGGTACCCGAATATTCTTCGGTATTTATTGATTCACAGAAGTTGATATACCTCCATATCCACATGCTCTCTTGAGGTTTGTTTGTTTTTTTTTTAATAGAAGAAGCAAGAAATACTAATGCGGCTGCAAATGAAAAGACAATTTAAGTTGGAGCATGCAACCCACCTCCTTGAAAATATATTAGCAACCACGCCATTTATATTTTCTTGAAGAATCTTGTAAGAGTGTTTTAGGCGCTTCATTTTTTGAAGCTCCTATTAGAACTGGCGACGTGGCATTATTTGCTCGTGTATACGTTGGCCTATTTTTACTTAGTTTCGAATTCTTGGGCCCTATAAATTGGGATGTATGACTCATGGACCCTTTTACCTCTCCCGAGCCAAAGAATATACAAATGGACACCACGCCCTCCCCCCCCCCCCCCCAAGCTCCCAAGTTTGCTCCCCAGGTCTGCAAAAATACTTGTAAGGCTAACCTGCAATATTACTTAGGTGAGCGCGAGACCCCAGGTCTCTTTTTTCAGTGTATATCTCGAGGGCTGGGTGTCTAGCTCGTGGGATGATACTCTGTAGACATTGTGTAATTACTGCCGCAAGCCAATATTTCGAAAGCGCACACTTTTTAATATAGGTTTGCGAGCGATGGCATTATTGATATAGGGCCTAACCATTTTTTTTCTATTTACATACCTACAGTGTATAAAGCCAATCATACAGAGGATGCTAACTTTCGATGTGTCATGACAATTATAAGATGATGACGGGCGTCACAGCAACCCTACTTAAGGATATCAAATATGAATTAGTTATTCAAGCTGGGTTTCTTCTCTTTCCCCGTCCTTGAAGACGAAGTAATTATTATTTGGTATATCAAAGTATACTGGTAAATCGACGTGTATTCCGTCTTTTGAGCGCGTCGCCGACGAAAATCTAAATAAACGCGGTCAAATCATCCTGGTGTGGGAGTGGAATGCGTCGTGAAAAGCCATTGTGTGTGTTTCAATGAAATGTACATACCTCGAATGAACTGATACTTCGTGAAATATTACAAACATTTTTTTTTTATCATGCTCTGTGACGGCATGCATTATGTACTGGCACTTTGACTCTGAATCAGACTATAAGCATTTATATGTTTGTAAGGGTTTGAACGCGTAAATGTTATTATTTCGTCATTCAGCTCCAATGTCATTCATTTGTTCTCTTCTTGAAACGCGGCTAAGATCGACTTTGGAATCACCTACTTTAAAAGACATGGAAAGCAAATACCTCATAATAACAAATTAGGCATTTCATGAGTAACTTGACAAGTCTTTTGCTCGTTCCCACTGTTTCCTTAAGAAATTGACAATGCCTATGGGCGTACGTTCAATTAAGAAGGTCTTAATGTAGGATTTTACTTTGAACTTTTGTCGCGATATCCATAGAAATTTCGTTTGCAATGGCATCAACATCGCCATAACATCACAGCATGCAGCACGTAGGACGGCGTATCTTGTTTTACACAGGAACCAGTGAGTCTTGATGGATGTGGTAGAAGCCACTGCGTGTGTATCCCCCCCCCCCAAAAAAAAAAAGCACACACACACATCCACGCATACACACACACACACACACACACACACAACAATAAACAAAAATCTCGCGGCACTGTGAATGGCAAAGTACACGGTAAATGGCCAATTGTATACATTCTCACTTGGAGACCGTCCAAAAGTTCGCAACAACATTGTATGCTCATACCGAATTTCATGTCATGAGCAGTCGACCAATCGGTTGACAAGGAGTATTTTTATGTATTGTTTCTGCAGGGCGGTGGTAGCCATTTTCCGGCCTGTGGCGGCTATTTTGGTAGTGCGTGTACTGACGAGGCCGCAGGAGACGAACAAGTTCCGCGAGCAGTTTCTGTGTTCAGCCGTAATATATTTTTGTATGTTGAATTATTCGTACTGCGAATGTAGGTACAAGGCAGCAATGGGAATTAACGGTAGCTTACCAACTACAGGGCCTATAAAAACTGCATGACATCACCTTGGAACTGTTGCATTTAAACTTCCACTCATATTCCGATATCAATGTACTCGATTTCATCGGCTCTACACCCTGGATCAGTTCATTCCTAAATAGGTTTATCAATTTTACTCGCTTCTGTCCTAATTATGGGAAACAACTGTTGCTCAGCGTACAGTCACCGTCGTTACAGACCACGCAATCTTCCTAAACGTACACCGCGTTATGTCCGTCGGTTTTCATATTTGAATGGAGTGTTAGAAGTTTCTGACCGTCCACACAGAAAAGATCTCAGTACTGGAAGAAAAAAAAATCTTAATCAATTGCACCCTGCACGTAATGATGAATATATCAGGATATGCAATGTCATCGTTCCCCATGGAGCAGCCCTAAAGTCTAACGTCAAACTTAAAAAGACACTACTGCAAAACGCATGTCAAAATGGACCTCTGGAAGTGACAAAGTATCTGCTTGTCCATGGAGCTAATGTAAATTCTTGCGACGAAGTCGGGAAGACTCCTGTACATTATTCATGCCAATATGGACAAATTGAAAAAGCGAAGTACCTTGTTGGCCATGGGGCTGACGTCAATTCCACCACCAAAGATGGCATGACTCCGTTACAATATGCTTGTCTAGATGGACACCTTGAGGTGGCAAAGTATCTTGTTGAACAAGGAGCTGATATAAATTCTGCGGACAATTTTGGGAAGGCTCCGTTACACTATGCAGTTGAAAATGGGCATCTGGAAGTGGGAAAGTATCTTCTTGAACAAGGAGCTGACGTAAATGCTCCTGATGAAAAGACTTCTAGTCCCCTCATCCACGCATCTTTGAATGGACATCAACATGTTGTGTCCTTCCTTTTGGATAATGGAGCTGATATTAATCCAGTAAATACCAACGTCTTAAAACCTCTACACGCTGCCTGTCAAGAAGGGCATCTCGTTGTTGTGAAAATACTTGTTGATCAAGGAGCAGAGGTAAATTCTGTCGACAAATATAGTTACACACCAATTCACTGTGCCTGTCGCTTTGGACACCTTGAAGTGGCAAAGTATCTAGTTGAGCAAGGAGCTGAAGTTAATTCTGCCAACAAGTATAAGAAGACTTCTTTACATTATGCCTGTGAAAATGGACACCTTGAAGTGACAAAGTATCTCCTTGATCAAGGAGCTGATGTGAATTCTGCTGGCAATTTTGTGAAGACTCCTTTACACCATGCAGTTGAAAATGGGCATCTGGAAGTGGTAAAGTATCTTGTTGAACAAGGAGCTGATGTGAATTCTGCTACAAAAGAAGGAAACACTCCTTTGCAATTTGCATCTGGAGATGGACATCTGGAAGTGGCAAAGTATCTTCTTGAACAAGGAGCTGACGTAAATGCTCCTGATGAAAAGACTTCTAGTCCCCTCATCCACGCATCTTTGAATGGACATCAAGATGTTGTGTTCTTCCTTTTGGATAATGGAGCTGATATTAATCCAGTAAATACCAACGTCTTAAAACCTCTACACGCTGCCTGTCAAGAAGGGCATCTCGTTGTTGTGAAAATACTTGTTGATCAAGGAGCAGAGGTAAATTCTGTCGACAAATATAGTTACACACCGATTCACTGTGCGTGTCGCTTTGGACACCTTGAAGTGGCAAAGTATCTAGTTGAGCAAGGAGCTGAAGTTGATTCTGCCAACAAGTATAAGAAGACTTCTTTACATTATGCCTGTGAAAATGGACACCTTGAAGTGACAAAGTATCTCCTTGATCAAGGAGCTAATGTGAATTCTGCTGGCAATTTTGTTGAGGCTCCTTTACACTATGCAGTTCAACATGGACATATGGAAATGGTAAAGTATCTCATTAAACGAGGAGGTGATCTGTGTGCTATCACCCTCTCTATCAATTCCCAGGTCAATACAAATGATTTTATTTCCATGCAAAGTAATACAGTACTCTCCGCATAATCGGGTAGGCTCGTGCAGAGCGTTTCTTACCCGATTAAAGATAATATAAAGTTTTGGTACCTCAAAAGTTTCCCTGAATTTCCTTGTCTTAGTTTGTGTTTTAGATTAAAGTACTTTTCATATAACTAACACTGTAAGACTTACTCGCCCCAAAATGCTCTCATGTCTTAGTAATCATGCAATTAACTGCGACCAGCAGCCCCATACGCATAGCGTAATGGGGCTTCGCATTGTAGTATTCAGGATCATGAAAGATTTAGTATCGCGGGTAAATATCAACTTAAATCCAAAAAAGTATTGAAAACAGGCTTCGGGCAACGTTTGGTTCAGCCAATAGTCCCTTTCTGTTCGAATTGATGACTGAATTTGACTCGGTCGAGAGGACCTTGGGAGAGCTACATACACTGAATACTACGGCCAGCGCTAACTATACACAACCCAGTCACCGCTGTACATACGTAGCGCGACAGGGCTGTACCAACGAAGCTCCAAACACGAAGAGGGTCCAACGATCGCATGCGATCGGATTGAATTTTGATACTTTAGATCATTTTTTTGCCACTTCAAACTCATCTGACGAACAAAATGATAATGAGACTTCATATCTATGCTATGAGTATTGAAATTTAGATTCAATAACTTACCTAAATTGATGGTTATATGCAGCATGTGTGAACGGTTCACGAACGGTACATCGTCTTTCACGCCAGGCCATTTCCAATATTCGGGAGGTCACATGATCTGATGAATGCCCTTTCAAAAGGTCGCGCTGTCGACCGTGCTGCTACACCAACACTCAAGCAGCGCATCGCACGCACGCAAAAGATTTCCGCAGAGATCAAGACGCCATTTTGAATTCTGCAACGATGAACCGCGACGGTGTTAGGGAATCCGCCAGAAAGTATCATTTTTTGGTTCCACGGACTTATCACGAGGGCTCTCAATGGACTTACGAACCTTCTGTAATACAAGCATGCACTTAAGGTGAGTAACGTTTGGTAACGTGTACATTGTTTATAAAGAACGTATAAATTTTCATAAGTTTTGTAGTTGTGTTGTGGTTCCCCACTTTGAAGGTGCCCGCTCGCTGGTCAGACGCTGTATTCGCGTAGCGTATTAACAGCGTCTGGTCGGGCTAGGCCAGCGCATTGGCACACATTACATGCGCACAAATTTCAAATCCATGAACGGATAAGATGTTTGTGTGCGCATGCGCTGGCCGTTAATTCAGTGTAGCTCTCCCAAGGTCCTCTCGACCGAGTCACATTCAGTCATCAATTCGAGCAGAAAGGGACTATTGGCAAAACCAAACTTTGCCCGAAGCCTGTTTTCAATACTTCAACTTAACTGGTAAGTCTTCAAATTGAAGAAATTTTCAGATTTTAAGTTGATATTTACCCGCGATACTAAAATTGTCATGATGCTGAATGCTACAATGCCAAGCCCCATTTAGCTATGCGTATGGGGCTGCTGGTCACAGTTAGCTATGCGTATGGGGCTGCACGCTGCTGGTCGCAGTTGTCATACAATAATGGTTTCGTACAATACGTGTACTACGTCGCCGCCGTACGGCGGCGGCTCTGGTACGAAACCATTATCGCATGATTACTAAGACATGAGAGCACTTCAGAGCGAGTAAGTCTCACAGTGTTAGTTATATGAAAGGTACTTTAACCTGAAACACAAACTAAGACAAGAAAATTCAGGGAAACTTTTGAGGTACCAAAACTTAATATTATCTTTAAGCGGAGACCCGATTAATAGAAGAACACGTCTCATTCACAACTGTCACACACAATGTGTATTTACATGCATTGTACACTGCACCAAACACCTACACTGCATGTTTAACACGCGTTCTTGCACGGCACATTATACATACCTTACACTTGCTCAGTCACGAGCAATAATTTACACTCTTTTTATGGACAAATATGTCTTCAGAAAACTTTGTCGTTTGACTATAGACTCCTCGCTAACACGCAGGCGTTTTCCGGAATGAACACGTCTCTTTGCGTGCACTAGTCACGTGGAACGTCGGGTTACTTTTCGAGAAGTGACTGGGGAAAAGCAAAATTATATGGGGCTGGTGCATGGCCTGATTTTCGTTGCAAACTTCTCGCATTGTGAATGTTGTTGCGGAGCGAGGAGCGCAAGTGTGTTCAACTCCTGTCTATGCAATTGTGAGTTCCAGCTACATGTGTAATGTTCGTTTTCGTGTGTCAAGTCGGTAGGTGTACAAGTGTTTTCCTGTTTAAACGCTTCCTAGATGATCGGTCTTCTTTGAAAATTAAGCAGAAAATGCGATTAGCCGTGGAAAATTTGACAGGCATGATTTCTTAAAGTGTTATATCTGCGATAAAATGTGCGTAGAAATTAGATTAGAAGAATTTTTTTTTTTTTTTTTTTTTTTTTTTTTTTTTTTTTTTTTTTTTTTTTTTTTACCCATTTATGCGGAGAGGCAACCCGATTATCAGGCAATTTTAATGTGCATTGGATCTGACTCTGACATTACTACCCAATTAAACGGAGTACCCGTTTAAGCGATACCCGATTACACGGAGAGTATTGTACAATGCAATGTACATAATATTTTAAGGAACTTTGAATCACATGTTACCCAAAAATATGGATACAATTATACAATGGTAATTATATATATATATATATATATATATATATATATATATATATATATATATATATATATATTATGATAAGTAAACATGTAAGCGATACAATTTTATTCCTGTAACTCTATAAAGAAAAGAGGAATTACAAGAGAAGCATAGCTTGTAAATTTGGTTAATTACTCTGGGAGATGAGGGGCATCTCAAGATCCGTCAAGGACTCCGTGTATGAAAATTGTGATAGCATGGGGTCAAATGAAACAAACGGAAAGAATTAAAAAAAGGACTATGATAAGGACAAGAATGACAGAGGGACGTAACAGGCAGGAAAACAAACTAAAGATAGGCATAACAAAAAAGAAAGAAAAAAGAAAGGGAAACACAAACGAGTGCTCTACAATTCAGTTTTCAGGAAAGGTCGCCAAGGCATGGGTAGAAACTTGAAATTTAATCTAAAGAAATCCAAATAGTGAAAAATAAACTCTTAGTATTAAAAAAAAATCCTAATCAATTATTCATTTGTTTGCTTATTTTTTTTTATGATGACCAAAAGAATCATTTCTTTCGTTATTTGCCTATTTTTGTGAGGATGCAAGATTTCTTTTTCTTAATTTTCATATAAAGAAAGGAAGTTAAGTATACCTTTCAGAGTGTTGTCAAGGCTCTTCCAGAACCTCGGGAGGGTGCACGTCACGAGACCGACACCCTCGAGTCATACAGCCCACAAGTCATACAGCTCACAAGTCATACAGCCCACAAGTCATACAGCTCACAAGTCATACATCCCACTAGTTATACAGCCCACGAGTTCGACATTGAGTAAATAAAGCCCATGAGTAAAATAAGTCCACGAGTTATACAGCCCATGAGTTCGACACTACGCACACAAGGCTCACGAGACCGACACTAAGCAAAGAAAGCCCACGAGACCGACACTACGCTTAAAAGGCTCACGAGACCTACACTAGGCAAAAGAGGCCCACGAGACCGACACTAGACAAAGAGGGCCCACGAGACCGACAGGATGAACGCCACCTATAGACTAATTAATTGTATAGAGTGTCCAGATAATGGCATAGAGAAGGTATAAGAGATGGAAAAGGAGAGTTGCTAGGGTATTACCTCGTCAATTGCCCTCCCTCATGCCCTTTAATTGTGTTTGCGTATACGCACACCTGCTTTACATGATATGGGGGGGGGGGGTAGGCATTTGCAAAGTCGTTGAAATTGTATAAATTCAAAGAAAATAATGTAATCGTCAATTAAGGCAGCGTTAAAAATTCGGAAAAAGAAGATGCATCCATGAAAAGAAATTTTTTAGTTCATGAAAAATGTACCGTTTTGAGAAGAACAATTTTACAAACACACGCCACTGAAATCCAGGTGAATCGCTGCGATGAAAAAAAAAAAATAAAACGTTTCCATCCGTTGAATTTCATATATCATAGTTTAAGAGAAAATTACAAATCAAACTCTAAGCTGGCGGGATAAGCAGCCAGATAGGATATCTAATAAGACCTACTTAACTTGTGAAGCGAGAAAGAAAAGGGCGAAAAAACAAAGATCTGTCCACCGTCTAATTAGAAATTAGGAAAGCCTATTAGATATAGCACGATGGCATCTTAAATCGAACCATTCATGGTTCTTGTCCACTATCATTTTTTCATACTTTTTTTTAGGGGGGGGGGGATGGTCCCATGAAGAGGACAACTTTATTAAAAAAAATATAATAATAATGGTAACAATGTCGCTCCCCGTAGCGTGACAGAACTGCCCCCCTAAAAGTCACACGTGTACAATACATACTTAATGTCGTTGATAATAGGCCATGGGGTGAAGCTAAAAAAGAGGCTTAGAAAATGGGTTTCGTTCCAGCAACACTGGCACTACTTTCTGAATGCGGAAATGTGATGTTTTTGTACATCCTAACTATACTGTAAACAGTTCTCCTCGAAACATCCTGTAGTTTTTGCGAAAATCCATATTTTTATAAACTGCGACCAGCAGCCCAATACATATAATTTTATCGTAATGGGGCTGCGGATTGTAGCATTAAGGATCATGACAGGGTAGTATTATTGCGGACAAACCTTAAATCGAAAGATAATTCTTCAATTTGAAGACTTACAAGTAAGGTTGAAGTATTGACAACAGGGTTCGTGCAAGGTTTGGTTCTACAAATACTAGTAGTCATTTTCTGTTCGAATTGATGACTTAATATGACTAGGCATGGGCGTAAATCCCGGGGGGGGGGGGGATTGGGGGGGGGGGGGGGGGATATATCCCCCCCCCCCCCACTTTTGAAGGAGGGGGGGGGGGGATGGCCTGTACAAATATCCCCCCCTGAAATTCTCCCAAGAAAAAGATGTAGGAACAAATAAACAAACAAACAAACAAAAAGAAATGTGGTGATATTGATTTCAGCATGATGGATTATTGCATAGCCTATAATCTAGGCGGAGAATGTAGTTATTGTTTTTGTAATTTGCTGTTAAGCTAATAAACGTATGATGCAGCGAGATAATTGTCTTTGCCAAGTGATACATATGATGCGGCGAGACTACGAACAGTGGACGCATCTACCGCGTCCGCTAGGCGCCAAGATCG
>JAWLSL010000049.1:0-114825 GCA_033980235.1 Diadema setosum
TGGTGCATCCAGGAAAACAAAACAGAACTGTGCAAACGATAGCTTGTACAGTGTAGATCTCCTCGTTTATGTCATGCAGATTATCCTGGAGGCCACGGAGAAGAGAATCACCAGAAATATGCACGTTCCACCGATGTGATGTCAGGTACTGGGGATACCTAAGTGTACAATGTGACACAAGAGAAAGAGATTAGAGAAAGGATTAGAAAATGCATAACAATTTTCCCAGCCATTACTCCAAATTAATAATGGATGATATTCTAAACCATTATTCACATAACATGTCTGAAAACATTATTATGATGGAGTAAACCCAAATTCAAGCAAAGAGAAACTACAGAAATGCACTGTACGTACATGTGCACATACATGAATACACACATTGAGAGAAAAAATAATGTAAGAATCAGTAATAATTCATAACTCACACACCTTGTAAGTAAAACCTTTCTGAGAATAATTCAGACTACATCCTGGTAAAATTTATTGGTAGATGTGGAAGACTCTGCATCTCCACTACACTGTATTTACAGACAATACAGCTGTAGACTTGTACAGTAAGTTGAATACCAACTTGAACAATTCAAAAAGCCTGGTACTCTGTTTGTCTTAAACTTGCAGCAGGGTCAACTCTTGATGATTTCCTGAAAATTATGTTTATATCAAATACCAGAATCTCTCTAGACTCTTGTCAATAATGTCTCGCAAGTAGGCACAATAATATTGAATCTATTTTAGGGTTAAGGGTAGGAGTAGGACAGGTTCTCGTTTGAAACCCAATTATAGGTCACTGCAATATCCACAGCCAACGCCTTCAAGAAGTTCACTCAGCAAAGCATCTGGGGGTCCATCTTGACAAAAAGCTGAATTTCAACACACATATAGGGAATATTGATGCCACCGTCAAGAAGGCAAACTCTATTTGTGCCTTCTTCCGTCTATCTTTCTTCAGACACTGCAATCAGAAGATAAAGCAGGCCACCTATTTCACCTACATTCGTCCAGTTGTGAAGTATGCCGCAACAGCATGGGACCCACACACCAGGAAAAATGTGAACAAGATCGAGATGGTTCAGCGACGAAGTGCATGTTACGTGACTGGCAACTTCAAATGTCACAGCAGTGTCACCGCCATGTTGGACAGGTTACACAATGGCCATCACTTGCTAGCAGGCATCTACAAAGCCGTCTTGTAATGCTGTATCGTATAAGTTATGATCTGGTGAACAATGACTTGCAGCAATACCTACAAAAGTCAACATCTTCCACAAGAGGGCATGATTCCCGCTTCAGGACAACATTATGCACCAATCTGGTGTATATACATGTATAGCTCATCCTTCTTCCCCAGAACTGCCAGAGACTGCACGGAACCACCTACCAGCAGACCCAGCTGACTCATCCTCCCTCGAGGCATTCAAGTCCTTCTTGAGGGAGATGTCACTGCAGCTCATGATATGTATGAAATTATGGATTTTTACTTGCACTCCATACGTATACTGTAAAAGTGGAAATTTTCGCGGTGTTGAAATTTTCGCACAACCAGAAACTAGCGCGAAAATAAAAGCACACGAATATTTTTGCTTGCCAAATGTTCCTGTGTGGGGTGTCTTGATTCCGCGGAATTAAGAACACACAAAACTCTTTTCACCCGGCAAAGCGCGAAAAATTAGTCGCGCAAAAATATCCACTTTTACAGTAATATGTTTTGCAAATATACTAGGCCTACTTGTGGAATTTGACTGGCACTGGTAGACCACACATACGGCTGCACACTCTCACACACTACAACAGTGCGTAATCTTCAAGTTCAAGCAGGAAGCTGCACTTAACAGAAGAAGAAGAAGAAGAAGAAAGAGTAGCCTATACAATTGGGCTACTCTTTCAAACGAGAACCTGTCCTACTCCTACGAGAACCTGTTCCAGAACCTATGTTACTCATGTACAGCCACAGGCTGGAATCCTACCCTACCACCTTACTAACTAAACACAGCCCAGTCGCTGTACATAGGTACGTCGCGACGTACCATGATGTACAGTGACTGGGCTGTGTATAGTTACCATGGTTACCACCCTACAAGGTTGTAGTGTATAAGGCCTACCGTGTAGTAATGGACTAGTAGGCCTAACACACGTTAGAACATAATTTTCAGGAAATATTAAATTAAGAGATGAAGATAAAGACCGTTTATTATACTATAATTTATAGACAGCGTCACTCGATCACTCTTTCTTGAGCTGTAAAATCCATAGTCCAATATAATAATCCAATATTTGTACACTGTACAATTGTTGTAAATTAGCTCAATAGCTGTAACGTTACAAACACAACTGCCATCGCCATCGCCACATACACAACACACGATCACGCGATCACGGAGTTTCACTTGACCGAATGAACGACGCTAATTTCAATGTATGGGACTGACCCCGCGCCTCTGCAGAGATCGGTAACAATGCGTCAACGGTGCATCTACGGTCCGAAAAAGTCCCCTTCCGCACTAGATGCGATCACGTGACCTTCCGGGGGACTAGAATACATTATTTGGCCTCTAAAAGTACAATCTTCAGGCCTAATTTTTAATAAATTATGCTTTAAATTGTCTTTATTTACGTCCTAACTTAGATAAACTAGCGACCGGCGTCTGGTTCGCATAATCCAACTCTGTGGGCTACTGAGCTAAGTAACCTACTGTAAAAGTGGAAATTTTCGCGGTGTTGAAATTTTCGCGCATTTCGCGCAACCAGAAACTAGCGCGAAAATAAAAACACGCGAATATTTTTGCTTGCCATACGTTCCTGTGCGTGATGTCTTGATTCCGCGGAATTAAAAACACGCGAAACTCTTCTGACCCGGCCTAGCGCGAAAAATTAGTCCCGCAAAAATATCCACTTTTACAGTAACTGCGGCCAGCAGCCTCATAAGCATAGCGTAATGGGTGTGCGGCAAAGAGATTTTTCTCCTCCCCACGTGTACACCACCACTGGGGAAAATCTCTTGGTGTACCGTGTGCGGCAAGCAGCCCCATACGCATACTCAAGTACGCTATGCGTGTGGGGCTGCCGGGTAGCAGTTTGTTTCCCTCCGGCAGCCCCATACGCATACTCAAGTACGCTATGCGTGTGGCTGCCGGGTAGCTGCAGTTTGTTTCCCTAACCTAATCATGCTAACACACAACAGTAACAGTAAACACAACAGTTGAGTGAAACGCTAAACGAATAAACTAACGCAGTATAAACGGTATTTACAGTTACAACCCTCTAGTAGTCCAGATGGATGTATTCTAGACATAGAACAAACTGGTAACTCGTAACTTGTTGGTAACTTGTTGGAAATGCGGGTCGCATTTACTTACACAGTCAGCAGCAGCCCTGCGAAGTCCCCGCCATTCGAGACGGCACTTGCCTGGCGAACCTCCATCGACGACGTATTAGTGTGTAGTAGTGTGCTATGCATGCTGTATACGATGACTCAATGTACAGTGTACATGTACGTATACTTCTGTACTTCTGCAATACTGTACGATGGAGTACGATCGCAGCGCGATGTAAACTTGTAACCGTTTCATTACCATCACCGTTGAGGGAGCTAAACAACTTTTTTTTCAAACCAAATTCGAATAAATTCGGATAAAGTTGGGGCATGTCGTCTTTTTTCCGTTCGTTCGTTTATTCATATTTTGGCCATTTCTGACCCAATTTTCTTCAAACAAACGGCACCTGTGCTTTAGATTCATAATTTCACATCAATATGCATAGCTATTTTGCTTCCAGCTGACGAAGTAGTTAAAATCCCAAACGCCACCTCCCCCACTTCTGTACACGCCCTTTAAACCATGGATGAATCCAATGTAAAACCATGGTTACGCCTCATAGTCAAACCATGGTATTTTTTTACAAGGGTCTTGAAAAATTTGCATGGGGGTGAAAAGGAGTAGATGCGTGCAAAAATAAAAACATGCCACAATACAGTCGTCCACATTGAATGCACCAACATAATTTGCATATTAAGGTCTGAGGTCATGATCTGAGCGCATGCGCACATTGGATGAAGTCTGTACGGATGGCGGGAAACACCACCAGAATAGCAGCATGGTTGGAAATGGCGGCAAACCGACGGCCCTTGCCAACTAGACAATGAAACCTGAACCCTGGTAAGTTTACAAACGTATGTCAACAATTGCAACCAATCTTGATTCATAAATCAAAATGATCATTGGTACTCCATGGTGTGGGGATGTCTAAGCTGCAACTACAATATTAGCACTGATGTTATCTTAATGCATTCGGGTCACAGCAAAAGGCGTGCTGCTGGTTACTGCACTTTAGTAGATTACGATGTGTATGTGCCTGACTTCTGCCCTTGCAATTACATGTAGTACTGTCGAGTGTGAGACATTATGCTTTGTGCCAATGGTTTAAACCCACTATAAATCTCCCCAATTCTGACTTTTCTGCCAATACTAACAAATTAGATATTGCAGTTTTGTATTCTCCCTATTCATCAATTGGTAAACATGCTATCCTACTGAAACACATTCACAAAGATTTAAAGAAAGAATTGGAATGTACTATAGCCTCAGAATAAAGGATATGTTTCAATAAAGAAAGAAAAACCCTGTTGCTATCAATAAAATGAAAAATATTGTTGATTCAAATGTATGGATTCAAACTTTCAAAGATATTTTTCTTAACCCACTGAGGGCAGGCTAACTTGCCTACAACACACATTTCCTATAGACACCTGTATGATACTCAGGACTAGTCATCAATGGGTTAATCTCTAAATGGCATACCGTAATACAGACTTCAAGCACATGTGTGGATGAAGCCTGTGTATCGCAGTGCTATTTAGAGAAAACCTTCAAAAATATGTAATTGGTAACACAGTTACTAACAAATGTTACATAATACATTGCATTTACTCAATGTCTATCTGAGTGAAGTGTACGTGTTATTTTCTAGTTATTCTATTGATTACCTTCTACACTGTACATGGAGAAGTCAGCATCTAAAATCAAAATGAGGCCTGATGCACTTTGAATACCATAAACCATGGTAACATATGTTACATGGCTGAAAAATATGTTTTCTTAAGAAATTATTGAATGGTTTTTGTAATAAGATAATTTCAATATGCGGCACAATATGATGTATTATAGTTTTACTGATGTAATCAGTATTTATGACTATTTGAATGTGAAATAGAAAAATGGTTAATCAAACAGAATATCTGACCTTTTGTGCCATTAATAACACCATACACAAAATGGTAACATATGAGAAAATATAAGTCAAGTATGATAAGTGGATGGTAGAAGCAGCATTCATAGGAAAACAAGACTAAGCTTTCATTTAGTTTACAATCATAAGTGTCCATATACACTGAATGATATATTTTTCAGGAAAAAAAAATATATACATGTATCTTTTGAATTCTTATTATCCATGCATTATACTGACAAGATTTGTTTCCCCTTGTGAAAGGGTTTTTTTCTGTTTTCACCTATTTCCCTCAATCAGCTGGCCATATTGCAGTATTATACATCATTCTAGCTCTTTGTTGCATTTCCCTGTTAATATGGTTTCAACCATGATAGCATGCATGCCACTGAATAGATGAGATGCAAGAATCAGGACATATCAGGTTCTGCAGAAGAGTCAGAGACACCAAAATTTAAGAATCGCATTGATTTAGTAGGTTTGACCCTTTGCATGTATACCAATTTGTTCTGTTACTCTTAGTCAACTGTTATGTAGGTCAATGCTATTTAACGCAGTTCAGTATTAAATGTGTGATGCATTTTGCATACATGCAGAAATTACTACCTATTCAAAGTTTTGTTTCTTGAAGCAAAAAGGTAGGCCCTATATTTACTGGCACCTACAAATGTATGTGATTTTAATAGAGCCAAAGGCAAGAAACACACTTGTGTCTATTGCTGGACTTACACTTAGTCCTTTTTCTTCTTTTTTTTTTTTTTTTTTTTTTTTGGCTGTTTTATATCTACTAGGCCTATTTACATATGATCACATAGCACCAAAAAATATCTTATTTTATATAATGTCACATTAAAATTCCAACACAGATTCAGAAGTTCGCTGAAAGTTCATCATAAATCAAAAGAGATTATCTCACACTATCAGAATTCCTGCTCTAGTGCTCTCATATTACAACAACAACAACAAAATATGTTGAACACTTACATCAGTGTAAAAAAAAAGAGAGAGAGAGAGAGAGAGAGATGTACTTTGATTCATTATTTCACTGGGGGAAGAAAACTACAACAGTGGGCGGGGGGTGGGGGGTCATTACCAGTATAACAGATTCCCGCCACTGCACGAACAGGAGAGAGAAAAAAAAAAAGGCATTTCGCAATACAGCAATTGAAATGCATCGCACACATATTCATAATGCATGAGTACAAAGGTTGCATGACAATGTGTGCATGGGAGAGGCTATTATTGTCACAAGTGTTGGTTCGCTTGCAAGGCGGGAAAATCATTCATGGTGGCGGGAACTGACTAGGGAAACATCTGTCAGATATGTCAGACAATTATGCCAGGAACTCAGTGATATTAGGTAAACATTGTCCTCTTTTATAGTACTAGTACGATACAGCAGATCGTATGTTTATTGAAACAGAAACTACAGCGTGCACTCAATTAGCCTTTTATTGCATTCAGCGAGCCTACAATAAAGCACATGTCGATTACAAAATTTCGTACGTGTGACCACATAGGCAATTTGTACGCTTATGCATGTACCTGTACATCCTGATCGCTGTGGGCATAGTCAAGTATGTCGCATGTTTTGTGCCATTCCCTTTGCATGAATACCAATTTGTTCTACTAGGACTATAGTATGTGCATGTAATATAAACATGTCCATGTGCTTTGCATGTTCCCTTTATGCTGGCTAGGAATTGCTTTGCAACTTTGGTTTCTAACCACAGTAAGGCATGCATGGGTACCATACTGGAAAGCTGCCCAACTATAGAGCCAAGAGCAACATGCATGATTTAAATATGTACACACCAAGCTGTACTGATTGGTACACATGGTGTTTTTAATTTGAGGGGGGGGGGGGGGAGCTGAATTTTACTTTCCATTTGATATCTACAGGTGCATGCACTGTATATCAGCATTGATTGATGATGTGAATTATTTGTCACAGATGGCAGACAGTTGGTTAAAGACACATTCACACTTTCAGGAAATCATTTTCCATACATTGACAATTAATCCCGACGGGGAACAGGCTTGATTTAACACACAGGTGTCTCAAATGAGGATGCCTGTATGTTTTCTGACCAAAACGGCACTCGCCAAGCAGTTTCACATCAGCGCTCGATAAAAATCCAAGCTCGAGATATTTCTCGCGATCACAAATTAGCACACTGTTTTATTTCCTTAATCCTATTCACATCAGCCCGAAATTTTTTCGAGCTAATTTGACAGCTGAGCATACATGTGCAAACAGTGTCGGGTATACCAGTAGAGAGCGCGCTTTCAAAAAAATTACCCGCGTGATCGCCATAACACACGCTAGGCATGATGGGATGCATCGCACTCATTTCTTGAGATGATCAAATAGCGCGCTACGTGTTGCTCGCAAATTGTCCAGATATTTTGGAAATTTCCCCCAGTTGGACTCGTGAAATTTTCTCAATCAGAGTGATAAAATTAGCATGCTAATTTGTATTCACATTATCAAATAGCAAACTATTTCATGATCGGGTTAATTTCCCAAGTCAGAAAATAGCACGCTATTTCAAAACATCGGGCTGATGTGAATATGCCTACTGTAGAGTTTAATCATACACACAATGGTCACCACTTATTGTAGTCGAGAGGGGTTACAAGACAACTTTTTCCTGCTCAAGCTGGTTTTGGCCCATTCAGATTACCTCTCATGAAACCTGCTACATGGACATTGTTCACTATTAACCATACACATAAAATATGAAATCCATTGTCATCCATGGCAAAGAATACAATGTGCTGCTGACACCCTGAGATCTGTAAAACAGCACATAAGGATTGCTACAGGAGTCCCAGTACAGTTGCCAGATGTACACGTATCACTGGAAGAAGTTTAAACTTCATTTGATCTACAAAAATATTCCTTTTCAGACTTCACAGACAATATCTAGTCACAATTCATATGACCCTGAAAAATAGGCAGCACTATCGACTCAAAGAAAGTTTCTATGAACGGTAAAAAGTGGAAATTTTCGCAGTGTTGAAATTTTTGCACATTTCGCGCAACCAGAAGCTAGCGCGAAAATAAAAGCACGCAATTTTTTTGCGTGCAATATGTTCCCGTAGCTGATGTCTTGATTCTACGGAATTAAAAACATGTGAAACTCTTGTACCTGGCCAAGCACGAAAAATTAGTCGCGCGAAAATATCCACTTTGAACACCATTTTTGAACACCAGTATTCACCATTTCAGTGAGCAACATAGCGATGCTGAATGTTGAACATTTTTCCTTTTTTTTTTTCTTTGATTTATATGGATGTGGAAGATTTTTCTCATTTCACATATTGGTGTTTTTATCCTGTTTCCCTGTTTGTTTATTTATTTCTCTCTTTTTTTTTGGGGGGGGGGATCTTAAATCTGTGTATGGATGAGAGGGCTCATCAGTGACCTATAGCCATTCAGACCCCTGTTACAGTATCGGAATCACATTCCTAAAAACAGCTTGATATCTGTGCAAATTAACACACACTATTAACCTCTTGAGGTTAAATCTTGGGTCATCCTTGGGCCATCCTACTTATCGATGGTAATGCACACATGTTAATAATAGGCATTACAATTTCATCACAAGTGCGTGTCAAGAGATGATACATTTTCAGGACAGCATGCCACCAATATTGCAGACTGCATCCAGAAAACGATGATTAGCGCCACATTGACGAAGCATTGAAATCTCTTCATTTACAGTGGTCCAAAATTGTTAGTGACAACACACAAAATGAGGGCCAAAGTACTGCAATTGGGGCAAGTCCCCCAGATTTGACAGGGTCTGTGATAGTTTCTGGCATATTCCACAACAGCATGATTTGTATCCCCCCCCCCCAACCCGCGTTCAATGTGAACTGCCCCATCTCATACCATATTGAAAACTGAAATGAACAAACAAATACACCAACACAGATGAAAACATGACCTCTTTCCTTGGCTGTTGTAGGAACGAAGCCCCCCCCCCAAAAAAAAAAAACAACAAACAAACAAACAAATATATATATATATATATATATATATATGAATAAACAATAAATAAATAAATAAATAAATGAAAAAATAAATAAATACATAAATAAATACATAAATCCTACAACAACCTGGTACATATTGCAGACAGAATTTCAACATAAATCATTTGTCCCTATAAAACAGGTATCAATTTGTATGATTTTCCATTAAAAAAAAATGCTATTCCAAGGCAACACTGGTCGACAATGACAGAAACGAATTTTTCCTTATTTACATATATGATACAGTCACATGCGCCAAATTTGAGTACATAATAATAATCTGAAAGTCAAAGAATTATGTCATTCCCTATTTTTTTTAATGATTTGTATAAAAATGTTGCTGCCATGGCAACAGATGCATTGAAAACAAAAACAATTTTCCACAATAATACAGTTTAGCTATCACAAGTCCCAAATTGCAACAAAAATGCACAAAAACTGAGCAAACAGTTTAGCCAATCCACAAAGTTTGATATATTTTTCAAATATTACTGTTGCCAAGAAACAGCTTTCTTAAAGGAAACACAAACCCAAAGAGAAATGTTGATTGAGTGAAAGTATCACCATTAGTAGAACATATCACTGAAAGTTTGCGGAAAATCGGACAATCGATGCAAAAGTTATGAATTTTTAAAGTTTTGGTGTTGGAACTGCTGAATGAGGAGACTACTAGAGGTTATGACTTGTGTGGTCAACAATATAAAGAAAATATAAATGTACATGTACCACAAAAATTCACTTTTCTAGCATAATGTAAGAGCACTTGACTACCGGTAACTGCTTACAGAAAGCAATAGGGTAATAATTGCTACTCTAAACATACGTCAGTATCAAGTTGATGGATTTTGAATGTGTAACTTTCAAGAAAAATTAATATTTGTGGAATTCCCTTTATATTTTCTTTATGTATATATATATATATATATATAAGTAAAAGGCGAAGTTGTTGTTGTTGTCGGGGCCTTATGTATTTCCTGTTTTATTCCGGCGTTGCTGGTTTGTCTATCTCCTCCCGAGCCGTCGGCTCCGGGCCCCCGAGACCGGTGCCGTCGGCAGCGGGAGGGTCTCCTACGTGCCTTGGACCGGGTTTCGTCCGCGCTCCGCCTCCGTGTCGACGTCGAGGAGGACAAAGAAAAATTAATTAGATAGATGCATAATGCATTTTTGTGCGTGACGTCAGAGCCGAGCGTTTTAATATTCACCGATCCTGCGCTGGACTCCTGCCTTTCTCGATCGTCCATCTTTTAGCTTGCAGAGACAGTGTGGATACTGAAGTCAAAAAGATGATGGCGTGCAGCGAAATCTCTGTCATATTCCGGCGGACACGCACGCACGCACACAATGTACTCTCGGGTAGGTATGCCAGTGTGTGGCCTGCGCCTGTGTATGTATTGACGATGGTTACACGAAACACTATTTGCGTGCGCGTGATATGGACACTCATTATGGTATAATACACGGCGCGGTCATTGTTAGTACAAGGGCATTTACGTACAGCGACGTTCGCGCGACGTTCGCCATTGGCGTGCCCAAATGAAAACAACGAATGCTGTTATTTTATTGTATTTTGCACAACTGCAGGATACTATGCAGCTCAGGTACGTCATTTAGTTTACTCTCCAGTCGGGTATCATTGTACTCAGACTGTTCAGGACGGCTAAAATATCCACTTAAATTTTGTCCTCGCCGATCGTACCCTTCCATATCAGAGTACACGCGCCGCTGTTCATTCGTTTACTGCATGGCTGCTGTAAACATGAATATTCATAAGACGAGCGGACGCGGGGGAAACCCTCGCTTTGCTGACCGCCAATTTTTGAAGTTACAAGTGGACATCAAAATAATGTGTGGTTCTATGGTGCATCAAACCAAGTTTTGGTGATAAAAATAAAAAAGAGGGAGCAAATGACGACAAAAATATTCTTCTTTCTCCCATAACGTGGGAAAAGAAATACAGAAAAAATATGAGGCCCTGAGACCCATGGATACCCACGGATGCCTACTTATTAAACCTATAACGACTCTCCCCTTTCCAAAATAATATTTATTAAATGATGATACAATAATAGTATTCATATAATAATGATGGTAATGATAATGTACAGTCTGAAGCAGATAAACGGGCGAGGATATGTAAACATATTGTCGTTGTGTGGGTTTTTTTTTCTTTTAAATGACGTGGTAAATTGAATATTATTCATGACATACGCCACTTTTCAGCTTTTTCATGAAGAGAAAAAAAAAAGACAAAGACAGAGAAAGAGGACAGAAAATATTCTCTGGAAATTTGTCGAGCTTTCTCTCTCTCCCTCTCTCAGTGAGTCAGATCAGATTGTCAGGTCATTTTCTGAAAGGCCTTATTTCGTTGATGCAGACACATGTTCTCGAAAGGGGGAGAAAAAAACAATGCTATCAATTAAAAAAAAGACAAAGAGAAAGAGGACAGAAAATATTCTCTGGAAATTTATCGAGCTCTCTCTTCCTCTCCCTCTCTCACCCTCTCTCACACTCTTATTTATATCCTGTACAACTGAGCAGTGGAATTCTTAGCGTACATCCAGTGACAATTTATTCTATAAACACAAAACACCACAATTTTTTTTAATGAAAACAAACAAATATAAAATAGATAAAACATGAAGTAAGAAAATACCACAAAAGTCCGAGTCACATGACGGGGTGGTTTAATGAAAAGTCTGACTTTGTCTATATATAGACACATGATTGTTCTCGAGAGGAAATTTAAGAACATCAGAATGAGAGAGAGAGACAGAGAGAAGGGGGAATCAATGAATGATCCATCAAGTGCATTTCAGGAACAAGTCATAATCCTCAGATGAGATTGTCATCGGGTGGAAGGAGCACAGACGGGTTTTTCAAATAAAAACGTCGGAAAAGAGATATAAATGATGATATAACCCATTTGCATCTTTTTATTGAACCGAAAAGGTGTGTGTGTGTGTGTGTGTGTTATTATGTGTGTGTAATGATCGATCAAACAGGTGTATCAACATTAGGAACGGACGACAACTTATTAGATGGGATTTCGTTGGGAGGGAAAATAAATTTTGTTTTAATGAAAATGTGGTAAAAGAAGTATGAATCATGACATACAATGTAAGCTTCTTTCAAGCTTACGAATGAAGAGAAAAGATGTGTGTCTGTGGGGGCCAGAGAGGACTCATGTAAAAAAAAAAAAAAAAAAAAAACAAAAAAAACATAAACAAACAGGAAGTTCTTTCGCTTCAACTAATAAAATGGGGCGAAAGAAATATATATAAATCTAAAAATATGGGGCCCGCAGACCCGTGGATTTCCACGGGTGCTGCTAGTATAAATATATATATGTTACTTCCATAAAGGCAATTACAAGTCTAGAGTGAGCAAAATCAAAGTGCATGAGACAAACCAAAAGCTGCCCAAACCTCAATATAATCATTGTAAGAGCCTTTCCAGTCACAGTTTCTGCACTTGCACTTTGCTTGCTTCTGAAGTTTCCGCTGGGTTACCTGGTCTCGTTTCAACTATAAAAGGACAGTAACAGGAAAGGCATTTTATTATACAAATGAAAAATAATGTCACAACCAATTCTACAGCTCAAAGGATGGAAACAAAGCACCATATTACATGTAAACCAACATAGTAGTGTATGTAATAAAAGTCGTAGGTCATTTGCCAATTTGCAACTTCTCATTCGTTCATTCATTCAAATCCTATTCCATACCTGTTACTAACCTACGGTCAGTTAAAAAAAAAAGAATTAAGATAATTGTCCATGCATGGCAATGTCATGGACTGACCCAAATGAGTCTGACTGCTCACATTTACCACAATTGTAATTCAGAGAAAGCTGCAATTATATCAATAGCCAGTTTCATGTTATCCCATGAAAACATACAGGTTCCTATTTCCTTTGAGTTGTTTTGATGCTGCAGTACATTTAATACATCATTCAATATAATTCCCTAGATTTTGCCCCCAGATCTTGTCAAAGCACTCTCTGATTTCTTACGAACAAACACCAAGTTTAACAAATACACTGAATTATGTTCATACATAAAATGAAGTGGCCCTTCAGGGTGACCCTTCACTTTTGCTTCAACCCTACAAGCATGTTGATTACTTGTCTATTAACAATACCAATGAGATTCAAGTTAGTGGCATGACAGCAATATATAAACAGATTATGCTCTGTGGATAATGCCCTGTTATATTCATAATTACTCATATGAACAGTAACATAGTACCATAAAAATTCAATTTAAAAATTTGGTACCTGGTACATGTTGCAGTGACTTGGTGAAGATGCAAATACCAGGATGACAAAATTACAAAATACTATCAGATGAGTGATATTAAAGGGAATACAATTTTTGTTGTTTTTCCAGGTAAAATGTGCAAAAATGGTATTGAGAAAGTAATCTGAATGGAAGTTATTCAATACCTCTGACAGCTTGAGAGGACGATCACAAATATCACACAGGACACCACTGATGGCAGGCAAGTCCCTGAGTGAAATAAACAGCCAATCAAAATATAAATAACTAGAAATGTCGCTATGGCGACTGGTATGCCTCCGCCAAAATGCCTGATTCTCCTAATAGGTCTAGATAGTACATGTGGACAATGTGTGATTCTCCTAATAGGTCTAGATAGTACATGTGGACAATGTGTGATTACATTTTCACAAAATTAGCAAAATATTAAAATGACAAGTTTGTCACAAATGTGTTGAATGTTCACCTTCCTTGACCTAGGTTTAATTGGATGAATAGGAGAGCATGTATTTGGGATTTAAGGACTTTAACTTGACTTTGACCCATTCATACGTTTTAAAGGCATCGAGTAATTTTCAAGGTATGGAGAAAAGTGCAATTTCTGTATTGAATAGTAAATTGTTACCATTTTCATCTGGCCTTTGATCCTAAAATTCATAAGATAATCACTGTCAGGCAGAACGTGCATAAATATGTAGTACTGTACATTTCAAGATAACTAGAGCCACTTCCGAGATATGGAGGAAAAACTTAGTTCAGCACTTTCACTTGATCTTTGACCTTTTGACCTTTGAGGCAAAAACAAAAGAGAAAAAAATTCTAGAGAATCTCTATTAGGTTATACATGTACATGCATACACCAAGTGCAAAGAAAAAAAAAATCCTGCTGGCATTGTATAAACGTGATGGAAATAGTAAAATTTTGAAGTGTTGCCCTTGACCTTTGACCCCTGACCTTTGACCTCATGAACCCTAAATTCTCTAGATAATCACTGCCAGTCAGTACATGTATATATACTATGTTCCATGAAGATACCTTGAACAATTTCCAAGGTACAGAGAAAAAAGGTGAAGTTTTAATATTTTTACTTGACCTTTTGACCTTTGACCTCATGACCCAAACTTTCACCAGAGAATCTTAATTGGGTAATACACATACACTAAGTTTCAAGAAAATATCTTCAGGCATTGCATAGATATGGTGGAAATAGTGAAATTTTATGTATTCCACCTTGACCTTTTGACCTTTGACCTTGAGCATGTGCACCCAAAAGTTGATAGGCACAACTTCACCCCCTAATACACATACATGCCAAGTTTCATTAGGATACCTCAAAAGGTTTTGATAGTTACCCTGTCCACAAAATTCATTACAGACGGACGGAAGGAAGGACGGACGGACGGACAACCCGAAAACATAATGCCTCCGGCACCACTTCGTGGCGGAGGCATAAAAACCTAAATAATCATACCAAATAAAAAACAAAATCAAATTGAAGAATCATTCACTCGTCATGCCTTTTTACACGTGCCTCCCTCTGTCCCTCTCAATGTAAACTATTAACTCATTTTATCCACCTGCATGACAATATACTTTTTCAATTGTTTCCTAATTACACCAAGCTTTGGAGAATATTGTCATTCTTTCTGAGCATATAAAATTCCAAGCAACAATCATCTGTAAAATGGGATCAATAGTTTTGCATGCCTTTCAGGCTACAGTGTATGTGAAGATAAAGGAGTCATGAATTGTGACCATGACATTTGATCCAGTTCTAAATTGCCTCAGTTGCAAATTTATTCCTGTCTCGCATAGCTTTTTGAACTTCTTAGGAGGTTTGACTATAAAATGCAAACTGAGGATAAGAGGACTCTTTCAAAATTATGGCAACCAAAACATTTTGTTCAGTACACCAGATATTGTCTTATCATGAGCCAAGTATAACAAAACGTAACAGAGTTTCTTTGTTTGGGTGAATTATGTATGTACACTTTGTTGTATCAAATCATCTTGCTTGTACTACAATATACACCTCCTCCCTTAATTAAATATAAGTTTTTATCAGATAAACAAGTTCAGACTCTGTGCACAAGTGTGTACTTTGATGAAATACTGAGCTGCAACTATTAACCCTTCACCCTTCAAATCAATCAAAGCTAATGGTCCTCAGAAATGTTTGTATACCAATGTTTGTGTATGGTTGTGTGTGACTTTGCATGTGTCTACATTCCTAATTTACAGAAGCCCTGTATTGTATATTGACCCTTTCCGACACACACGCACGCACGCACGTACGCACACAGACATTACGCACTTGTCACACCAGCATGCACTAAACATACACATGTACTAGCTGCACTCACGTTCGCACTCTCCCTCTGTACTTGGGAATTCCCCCAGTCTTCAGCTGACTCCATGTTTAGAATACGATGATGAGCCTTACGGTACAGTACGTCATTTCTGATTTAACAACATCTCTATCAAGATCAAGCACCGGCTTGAGATGGAGGCCTCCTGCATTTTCTATTTGGCTTGTTTATTTTTCACTTTCCATCTGGATACCAGCAGATGGCTGGATAGCCTATCATTCAGCTGCACTAGTTAGTTTTCCATGGGTTCCAGTTGCATGCATGTGTAGGAATGCAATGAATGAAGTGGGATATATGTTTCATGTGCCTGGGTTGTAACTCTCACACATCATGGGACCTCCATTATACAGATGTATGTCCCATCTGAGGGACAGCATTTTGCCTGGAGCTACTAGAGAGGACGGCGTGATGACACAAAACAATGCTCAGTATTAAGACCCATTGGATTTGAATCTGTGCTCAAACCCAAACCATTCAACTTTATAGAGGTGAATACCTTATACCAACTGAATGAGCCACCTAAATGCCCTATGGTCAACTAGAATTAACTCTTATGCCAATATTGCCATGGTGGAAACGCCCTGTGTGCCACATTATTCCAATACACCAATGCAGTCATGCTCTGGGAAAGCATTCTGTTGTTCAAATCTTTGTAACTTGCCTATAGATTTCTGTTAACCTGGGCACAAAGTGAGCAAAGTTGTAGAGAAAATGTCACGCTTTGCTCTGATGTAAATTGTATGGCAAATCTATGATTGCTTTTCTTTCGAATGACCAGTAGCTACATTACTGACAAGGCATAACTTTGCACACAAAACAGTGGCAAAAACTTAGAATTTACTTGCAAATCCAGAAGGGAACACCGCTTGATAGTCAATCTCCACATAAAATACAAGCCATTATATGTTTAAGAGGAACGGAAGCACGAGGACTGCTTTCATTGAACCGTGGCATTTGGCGAATTTATTGATCGGTTTGGGCGGATTTAAGCGTTTGAGCAGAATCTGCAAAGTTGGCATGCCATCAACTGAGTCAGACTTGCGCACGTGGCACATAAAGAGTTAAACATCAGTCCCATCTTTTTCAAGATTATGATCTGATAGGTACACAGGCTGCATCATGCTCTACAAATAGTCCATTTCATGTTGTTTAATACTATCATGTATTTGGATTATACTTAGTATCACTCCTCTTCTAAAAATATGTATCAAAGCATCACATTTTTTCTTTCATCTTTTAATACAAAATGCAGAAATCACAGTAAGTCAGGTAGAAATGTGACAATTAATGATAATGTGCCTCTTTATACAATGTACTTTGTATTATTTTGTTTTTAATCCAAGATTTCACTCTGCTGAGAAAGTGCAGAATTGCAAAGTTCCACAGGTTAAAGGAAAGATAAAGAAACAAATAAAATACAAAATGTAAAACAATAGCACTGGGTTTCTCCTGACAAGTCACTTCTTTAAATCTACAGCCAGTCCAACAGTGGCCCACCTCCACCTGTTGTCTGGAACACAGAAAAGGTAAGCTTGCCAATCTTTGTAAGATCTTTGTAACTTTAATATGCAGAAAGTTGTCATACTCAGAGCTCACTTTCACTAACATTTTCACTCATTGTAAGGCGTTGCATCAAGATTATGACCAGCAGGATCCCTAAGGATCCTGCTTGAATCAGGATCCTTAGGGATCCTGCTGGTCATAATTTTGATGCAATGCCTAACCGACCACACAGAATATACTTAAGCATTCTGTCGCAAATTCAGGTCATCAAATGCATTCCAGCTTGACAAATGGTTCTCTGTGATTTCTCTGAAGTGGCAAAAGATGTACAATGCATGGTAACCCCTATCGTTTACTTCATTTTTTTTTCTTTCAAATCTCTTTTTATTTAGAAAATGGGTAAGCATACAATTGTCTTTGCATTTTCATGCCTTGCCCAATATAGTACTTTACTAATATAATGCAAAAGTTAAATTGCATTCTCTTCATGGTAGACAACTAAGACAAGTAGGATGTAAATTGTAAGTGATGTTCACTATAGTACCATGCATAATTTTGTTGACCAAAATGCTGTTGTTGGAAGGAAAAGGAGTGCTGCTTGTTTGGCAGTCCCATAAGGGAGATGGGAGAGAGAGAATGGAGCTGAGAGGATAACCTCAAAGGATTGATTACAGTATTCTTGCATGTCAGCAAACTCAAAGCAAGAAGACATGCAAGATCTGCAGGGATTGTCTGGTCAGAATTTATTTTACTACATGTACCATCATTTAAATCATGAGACATGCAATTTATATGTTTACATTACTGTACTAAATCACTGTAGTACAGTATTCATTGCATAATGTTCAAAAAAACAAAATTTTTCTGGTCCCATACGTAACGGCACATATTTTCTCTTCTAGAATACAATTGTGAAGGTCATTTTTCTCCATTGATTATACTTCTCCTAGATATCGATCACCATGATAAAGTTCAATATGATCAAAGGCCATTAACACTCTTTTTCAGGTCATAAAAGTCTCTGAATGTCCCATACGTAACGTGCACGTTATCTTGGACTTGCCCCTATTCATCTATTCTGTCTATCTATCTATCTATCTACAGCTGTATCTATTTCTGGATGGGAGCTAGGTTGGGGAGGGAATGGCAAATTGTATTCAAAAGAAAGTAATAGTGGGACTATGTGGTACATATCAAAGAGTTTCTGCACACTGCATTCAGTTTTCAAAATGTGCACCTGGTAAAGCGTACTACCAGGCAGCTCTTGCAGAAGGGGTGCTTGCAGGTGCCAGAGAAGGGCTCCCTGTAGGGGTGCTTGCACAGGTGGCAGCAGAGCTCTCTACCAACTCTGTTCCTCTCTAGCTCCTGTGGCAGCTCCATGTCCAAGCCTCCCATGATTCATATACAGCACTGGGTACAGTCTGCAAACAAGAAGCACACAACCCACTTTTCAGGATACAATATCAGTAATCCTACCCTATGTTACTGTGTCTTGCTATTATGGGAGTGAATTGAGTGACTTTTCCTTCCTAATGTCATGATTATTCCAGGCCATCACAAAAAGAAGGCACGCACAAACATCCCAATGACCTCGTATGAATCAAGGTTCTCTACGGTTCCCTTTCCAAATGTTAGGGAATACAATAGACTGATTTAAAATGCATTAATAATATTTTACAAAAAAAAAAAGCATTACTCATCCTACACCTGGACTCGACCAGAAAACTAATATTGGAGACATTCCCTATGCATACCACCAATAAAAGTAAAATATAATAGGGGCAATTCCATGAGAAATGTTCACTTTGGTGAAAAAATGAAGTTTTGAGTTTCACTTAAGTTCTCAAATATTCTGAAAAAGTAACATATATATTTTCATTTTTCACTAGTCTCATCTTTGTCATTGCAAAATTTTGTATTTTTCTCAGTCAATGAAAATACTGTATGATGTGTTGCAATGAGGCAAAAATTTGGCTATTTTTAAAGAGTTTAGTGTTCCTGTGTCTTAAGCAGGCCAGATATGTCCTAGAGGCCTTGTTCAGCTTTTGAATTATAGTCCAGTGTATATATCAACAGAAAATCACAACCAACTTCCTCAGCATTCATCAGTTTTTGACCCATTGATCCTCAAAGTTGTGTGATTTCTCTAACATTTGAAGCGTCATGTCCGTTACGTTTTTTACTATAAGTTTTCATAGCCAAGAGGAAATTAGTGTAAAGTTGCTGCAAATTCATTTTCTATGTTAGGATTGAATCCCCTTGCATGTGTGGAAACCACTTTTCTATACCACTTCTAGTTTTCCTGTAAATGGCGTAACGGACATGACGCTTTGCGTAACGGACATGACACCTCATATTAGACAAGTGGCAGAAATAACACTGTGGCTCAGTGAAACAGGGTGGTGATTAGTTTTAATTGCTTGAGGATAGTAGGACATTTCTATACTTGAGTAAATAATTAAGTCTGCACATCATTCAATAAAACAAAAACAAGCAGACTTTGCTTTCTGCCACTGGAAGACTCAGTGTTGATTTTAGATGATCTTGCTACCCTGTTACACCGGTTTGATCCATTCCCACCTCTTGTAATCCTGACTGATAAACAGCAGCTGTCATTCCAAGGAGTATTTAGACAATGGAGTTTTCACTGTTGGCCTTCCCTTCAATACTTAAAATGAGCACTTTCTACATATAAGTACATTGTAGACAACATTTAACACATATTCGCCATGGAGTCAACACAACAGCCAGGAACTCCTGCACAAATGGATCCTCGTGCATCCAATGAACAGGATCACTGATGATACAACAAAGAATCCAAATGTCACCAGCATCAATGTCTTCAATGATGGTGTTGTCTCATAATTCAAAAAAAAAAAAAAGGTTTGTGCTGCATCCATACATGTACCTCTCTGATCTCTATGACTCTATAAATCCACACCTTCAGTGGCACGTTAATGAGATATCACTTACCAAGAGGGCTGAGAATGGAATTGTTTCTTTATTAAACGTGTTGACAGTACATGTAGCTCTATCGTCAGAGAAAGTTGGTCTGAATGCTGCCTATCCATTTCATCAATACAACTAAACTAGATGTACCTCTATGCCAAGGGATATACCGGTATATATGACAGCGCACAGCATTGTACAAAAAGCACAATTTTGAGATGCTTTGAGAAGATGTTTATCCACTGAAAGGTACACTGTATAATCATTTACAACCAGTTTGTTGGGAAAGCATCCAGTATTTCAAAAAGTCCTGCTCCCAAGCTGGTGAGAATAATGTAACCAGTACATCACTCTGGCAAGCCTTAAGAAGTGCCTAATCAAGCAAGAAGTTGATTATACAATTTGTATGAGTTGAATTTGCCGTGAAGAATTTTACAAGAAACACTTTGTTGCCCAGGTGACCACTCTACATGGAAATGGATTACCGGTATATGTTGTGAAAATTCTCAGAAAAAAAGGGGGCTTGATCATTCACTTCTAGCCAAGAAAATAAAGCATTTGTTGACAATGATAAAGTACTGGCACTACTGTAGCAGTGGAAGTTTTTACAATAGTCTATCCAAGATTGGATAACAGAGGATGATTCTACTCCAAGGATGACATTAATGCCAAATGAAAGAACTTTGCAGAAATAAAATTTACATACCTTATTTCTTTCAGATGATAACATTAATTTGATAATGGTACCAAACAGTTTTGTGGTCCTGTTTCATTGCATAAAAGTTGATGCAATCCTGAGTTCATTTTAATGATGTTGTATGCAAACTTTTTATTTCATACAGATCTGGTTCTGGTTTGTTCTGTTTTCTTTGCCTATCCGCAGATATGGAGACATGATCTTCTGTGTTGTACATGTATGCCATTGTGGTACTCTGGGCATTTACTCCATGTGCTTTAGAGTAGCTGTTAGATCACTGAAACCTGCAATAAAAGGACTTTTTGATGTTTTGTTCAAGAACATAATGTAGTTAGCAGTGTGCAGTTATTTTAATCTTTTTATTTTGAAACAAAGAAGTGAAAATATGGTTCACCTTACAAGGGTGTCATGTCCGTTACGCTAGTGTATAATACTAAGTATCAAATATTAGGCCACTAAGAAAAAAATAACCACAGTATAAGATAGTAATATGTCCTGTTTTGCTATGGTGGGTGGTAGTAACTGGAAATTTGTCACTAATTGTAGCTAGCTGGTGCAGGAGTGATTTTTTTTTTATATTTGTTTGTTTTGTAAATATATACAAAGACTAACCCCCCTTAAATGATATAAATATAAGAAATATTACATGATTGCAGTTATGATGTGTGTCCCTATGTTCTAAACTTACTATGCCAACAATTGAATATCTGCTATACCTTGTAATAAAAAAATTCTCTTAGCTTACAAAAAGTGGACAAAACTGTCATGTCCGTTACACTCGAAGTGTCATGTCCGTTACGCAATATTTTAAACTATTAAAAAAGAATGAACAGTAGAACTACTCTAAATTAGGACTTTATGAGTAAAGCATGACCTAAAGGTTTAATCAAGACCAAAACCAGCTGAATCTTATCCAAAAATTCACAGGAATTTTCATAATGATAAGTAGATCAAAATGCCTTGTCCATTTAGTGTCATGTCCGTTACGCTCGCTAAAAATGCAATTTCTCAACAACCACTTGATAAATTTCCATGAAATTTTCAGTGTACGTTCCATATACTTAAATGTGTCTGATAAACTCAATTAGAATCTTTTGGAGACTCCCAATTTCACTGTGTGATGGTTTGAATCACAAAAAAGTGGTCTGAATGTCATGTCCGTTACGCTGGAATTGACCATAGGCCCTATTGAAAACATGTCCTTCATTGGTGAGATCGATAGCTTTTAATTAGGTTTTCAGGAAGAAAACAAATTCTTCAAATTGAATACAGTTGCAAAGTATTGACAACACTTGTATGTGAAAGAAACAGTCCTGACTGGAAACTAACTATAATAGTTTAAAATAATAATAAAAAATGGAAAGTTCTTCCTGATAAGTATGCCAGGAACAACCTGCAGTAAATATGGCTGGAATAAGGGCCTAAACAATTCATTACTGTACTTGTGAAAAGGCTTGCACAAAAATTGATGTATTATTCAAAAGTTTGAAGTTCCTAAAACCCTTAACTTTGACTAACAAAATAGTCCACATTTTCATTAGCACACCAATTTTGTCAAGAGCAACCCCCTGCCCAATGATTTTAAAAACGAGCTACTGTGTAACTCACCTCTTCCTAAGATGGATTACATTTCACTACTTGATACCTAGCTGTTGATGCCTTTGGTAATTGCTACGTCAGGTACAGTAAGCCTCAGACAAGCTTTTTGGTTGTTGAGAATAGACTTCAGAAACAGTACCAGGTACTATATAGATGTGGATAACATGTTGATGTTAAGCCATGTAAAGACCAACTTAATTGGCCCGGCCAGTCTGATAGTTTTTGTAGACATGTCTGTAAAGGGGTTTCGATACAGAAAATCATACCACTGATAGGCCCAACATTCAGGGATGCCAAGTTCAAAAACATTTTACGAGTGAGATTTTCACGACTCGGCATCTCGGCATGCGAATGTGTGCGCGAGCGAGGGTGTGGGAGGGGTTTTCCCCCCTGTGGATGGCCTGTTGCAACTATCACTTTAATCTTTTGACCTATGCTCATTATTACAGGCCCTAAGTTGCAGACTTCGCCCGATGTGTGAGAAAAATGGGAGTCATGCGTGAGATCGTGAGATGGCCCCTAAATGCTTGAGTCTCACGCAGAATGCGTGAGACTTGGTAGCTCTGCACAACATTTCAAGTCTTGCATACACGTGCAGTACAATATTCTAGAAAAAATCTGTTACTTCTCTCTTTCTTCGTTATTCTGCCCTCAAAGTGACTTTTTCCCCCATAATAAAAGTCTCATTAACAGGGGTCATTGACATTAAAGATGTCATAAGCTGAAAGATTTTATTTCGTAAAGTCTGCGAGTTACAAGCGTATTACAGTATCTACTAGCATGCATAGTCTTGTCAGACTTGAAGCCTGCATTCAGTATAAAACATCCTTCAGTATCTGTAGGTACCGGTACATGTAGGTTGAAGCAGACAAAGTGCAAATGGAATATTTTTGTAAATTTCTCCTTTATTCCATCCCTAGCTTGGTACTGTTGCATCCTGGAGAAAGTGAGGTAATTTGACATCACAACATCGACATGAGACCAGCCAAAAACATGGGGTTGTGCGTGGAGTGGAGTAAAATTATGCTAAATTGCAATGAAATTATGTCATATGTTTACTTATTGTGATGCCTCATCAGCTGACAAGTAAAAACAAACAAATAATACAACTAAAATTGAATTGGAATTGTGGTGACCAGTCGCACTTGCCGTTCTAATTAAATCGCAATGTTGTGCCCAATCATCAAAATCCTCAAATGCTGCGTTAAATCGGCAAACCAAAGAAACATAAAAATAAACTTTTAAAAAAAAACACATCTTCAAAACTCTTGTCAATTTCAAACAAACAATATCATAATTATCAAACAATACACTGTAAACCAACCACAAAGAGGTAACTGGTACCACAGTAGGCCTACCTACAAACTTCCTGGAGATTTCCTTTCTGCAGCAATATAATGCTTGAATTATGGTATCGTATGCTAAAAACTGCCAAATCATGTCTAGCATATTAAATGCTAGACGCTGAAATGTCGAAAATTATGCCAAAAAAGCATGATTATACCAACTCTGCCAACAAAGAGCAAACCACTACTGGTCGAAGTCTAGGTATCCAAATTTATAAGCCAGTTTACAGTTCCACTCTGCGCACGAGCAGAATTGTTTTCAGGTCATTTGTACAATCAGGAATGTTTGTTTTTTAATTCATGGAGATATATATCCCTGATGTAAATTATTATTCATGTAGACGGTCTAACCCTTGTAAATGATGCTTACTAGCATATCCACCTGACAGCAAGCCTAGTATTTAGTAATGCTAGTGGGAAAAGTTTGTTTATAATTTATTAGCATTCAACACGTACAAACCAAGGCAATGTCGAAATGAATGCCTGCCGAAGTGTCAATTGACAGACCATTCTTGTCACATGCTCTGCATAAGTTCATACATTGAACATGAATTCCATAAATTATGGGCATGGCTATGCATCATGCTGCTTTAAAAACGCCTAACCTATTGAAGAAAGGGCATTTAATTGTACCAATATGCCCATGAGCTACTACTGGTATAGATGATAACTGAACGGCCAACTGGCTTATTGCACAGTCTCTCCGTAAGAGTTCTGTGGTGCCGACTTGCGGGAGCAGCCGCGCACATCGAGGCTGGACCCTCACCCGTCGACCTCGCGCAGGGTTACACCCACAGAACTCTGATTCTGTGGTTACACCTTGACCTGGGAATGGGATTCCCAGCGCGCGAGCTCCGCTTGCATGTAAACAAACCGCAAAACCAAATATAACATAATTTGTATGTGACCCTACCAGGCCTATTATAGTACGTTTATCGTGCACAGAATTAACATGAACACACTTTTTTTATCATTATTATCATTATAGCGAGTCTATTGACGACACAACGTCAAGACCAACCCTAGTAGTAGTAATATAGCATTAAACAAGGAGCTGACAATCAATACACATTTGCTCTCGGCTTCAGTTGATCAGGCAGGTGTACTGTATACTAGTATGTACGTTGGCATCCGCACTGTCACCATGACTGTATCAGGTACTGCATGCAGGCACTGCTAACTCAAGATGAGCTAATTAAAAGGCCTACTGTATCATAAAACAAGAAAGCGACAACACAACAGCAGGCACTGGTGAAACACGCGAATCAAACAGGTTAATGAACTTGCGACTATAAATAGAATTATGCTTGTCACTGATATATTACCTCACAATTCCACAATTTCACAGAACTCAGTCAGTGGGCCTACACTTCGTTATACGTAGTAGTCAGCTCAAGATAAACATCTCTACGTTTTGATGGAGGGCAGTGCGGGCGCTGGGCTGCATGATCCAGCAGGCATACCATGCATGCACGCACTCATTATACTACGAGTATAATAATAGTAGATCATGTTAACTGGTAATGTACCATAGATTTGGGGGGGGGGGGGTGAAAACCTTTATAGCTTTTCTTTTAATGGAGTCGAACTTGACTGGTTTTTAGGCCTACTGGAGAAGAATATGATAAATGAATACCATATATATAACGCAATGTACCTCCCGGGGGAATGATTGAAAAACCCAGCTAGCTCTAAAATCCGCGCCGATATGGTACAATCAAGAGGCCTTTTATAATTGTTGTAGAAAAGCATTCAGTTGATTTGGTTTAAATTTCTTATCGTGTCTATTGGTAGGGGTGGATGGGGGGGGGGGGGGGCAAAATATTTCTGGTGACACTCGCTTCCGGGTTTAATCAGCTGACAAACTGCACAGCGCAACAGCTAGCTCCCGTCACTTCCGAGTTTCATTTGATCCATCCATGATCAGTGACTAACCAGTCCAACAGAAACTAAACAGATATTCCAATAGGACCCAATTACGTGTATTTGCAGTTTGGCAGGGCAACAGAAACAATACCGGTATTACGTCGCATCGGATAGTACTATAAAAGTCCCATGATCATTTGAGACCCATGGTAATAATATGGGGTAACCCGAATATGAAATTTCGAATGATTTCTAATGGTTTTGTTTGTGGTCCTAAAATGTCACGGTTTTGCATGTGTTATACACGTCCTACAGCTGAACTGGCTGGCCCAGATGTTCCTATATAATGAGGTACAGTGTTATTACACGATTAATAGGTATCTAGGCATATGATATCTTCAAGAATGCGAGCCATCAGCTACTCTCTAAAAAAAAAAATACAAAAAAGAGATGGAGTGAAAATTTTCATTTTCATTCATTTTAGGGTGATCTCAGGGATCACTCACAAATTTTCGAGTGATCCCTGAAGTCACTTCAAAATGAGTGAAAATGAACATTTTCACTCAAAATTTACTATACTTTTACTCCAAATTCACTCTTTTTTTTTATTCACTCCTTCAAAAGTGAAAATTTTCACTCGATTATTTTAGAGAGCACGGTATCCTTTTCGTCCTTGAGTTGTATTGGATTCTTCTTGGAACCCTTAAAAAGCGGAATCTATACACAAAAACCTCTTGTATCCGGACAAGTCGGGACCGGGGCTCATCCGGATAAGGGATTTGGCCGGATACGGGAGACTCAATACTTTATACATACATATGCACACACATGTACTGATGTAGCCCATTGTAGTACCACATGTAGTAATGTGTACACTGCAACCTTTTCATTGTTACACTCAGTAACAGAACCCAAAATATCAGAGGTTCGTGTTTGCAAGAATTTGGAAGGAAATTTGATGTAATGTATGTTAATCATGTTGGAAGTAATATGTAATTCATGTGTGTTTGTATAGGAGTTCTCAAGGAGTTGGGAATCCCCCTTTCCTCCCGTAATTATTTAAAAAGATAAATAACGGCGAGATTGCGTCTGTATAATAGAGAGATCCGGATAAAGGGAGGCCGGATAAGAGAGGTTCAACTGTGATACAGACAGACGGGTTTTAATTTCTGTTAAGTTTTATGTTCGGTTCTGTTGTTATTTATTGGTTTCTTTCGGTTTCCCATCAGTCTATTTTGAAAAGGAATAGGCCTCATAATTCACGAAGTCCTGACAATCTTATATAGTGCATTCCCGATATAACGAAATGCTCGGGACCGGCAGTTTTCTTTCGTTTAGTATAACGAAACTTTGTTAAAACCGAACAAATATAGGGAAACCATGCATATTCATAATTGTTTGTTGAATATACTAATCATACACTGGAAAGCTATAGGCCTATGTGAAATGTATTCCTTTTTAGTTTCTTTTAAATATTACATGTTATAAAAGAAAGCATGTAGAGTTGTTTGTATTGTCACACATAAATAGAAATGGTGATTTAGGATTCGGTTACAGTTCGCTATTCCAATTAAGGTTCGTTTCATAAAGGTCGGTATTCCAAAGGCTCCTTCCTTTAATAGCCCGATCAGATGCCGTGCGAAGCACGCGCTTTTATTACAGCTATACTGGGCTCGTGTATACGTGTAGTTACTTATTCCAAACTTTCGCCATTCCCTGGATTCCGAATGTTTGTTCATCTGACAAACGTTTGTCTGAATCTTCGCTATTCCGATGATTCATTATAGCAAAAGTTCATAATTTAGATAAAACATAATATTGTTCATTTCCGAAGGTTCGTTGATCGGAAAAGAAACTGATGTTGTCATTCCGAAGGTTCGTAAATCAAAAACTGAGAAAGGTTTTCTATTCCGAAGGTTTATTATTCCGAAGGTTTTTTTTTAAACCGAAAATGAAACATATTAAGTTTCATAATTCGGAAGAAGGTTTGTTTATCAAAAACCTGAGAAAAGTTAGTTATTTCGGTTATCATAAGATGGTTATAAGGTTTGGAATTCCTAAGTTTTGTTAGTGGACTAACCTTTTTCACTTTTGGATTAACGAAACTTTTTTTTTTTCATGTTCCGATCAACGAACGTTTGGAATTCCTATCATTTTCGGACTAACGAATCGTTGTAATAAGAACCATATTTCATTGTCGGATTAACGAACCTTATCTATAACGAACCTTTGGAATAATGCCAAAAATGTTCGTATCAAAAACTGTTATTTCATTTACGAACTATAACATTCGTATAACGGACATTTAGGTGTATATCTGTCTGTTTTGTAATGAAGAACCTTCGGAACAATAAAACGAACATTGTTCAATTTCAGATTATTGTAATAATATAACAATAACGCAAGTTCGCTTTGGAAACTGTGCTTGACACACGGAACGAACACACAGTGATGTGAAGCTTTCGCCCATTCAGAGACGCTATAATATTGCTTGTTCCGCTACGCGTTTTAGAGAGCGATTCGCATTTCGTCATGACGGATTACATTTCTTTTGTTTTTCTTTGTCAGTGGCGCTCGGAAAGATTTCGTTATAACGAAAATTTCGCTATTACCTTGGTCGTTATAAGCGAATTTGGTACCATAGACTTTAATGGCGATAATTTTGGGATCAGAAGTTTTACTTCGTTATAACGAAATTTCGTTACAACCGTGTTCGTTGTATCGGGTGTGTTTATATAAGTGATACAATTCTTGATTGGTTCGAGAGCAGACCATCTAGAACAGCTGGAAGTCAACTACAAGATCTTTGCAAACTTTATGATCGCCAGTTAAGATAACTGACACTTCGAAATAACTAACCTTTCTCATTTTTTTTTTTTATTAACAAACCTTATTTCATTTTCGGATGAAAAAAATAAAACTTTCGGAATACACGACTGTAAATATATATATATATATATATATATATATATATATATATAATATATTAATATTTGTAAATACATGTATACATACAATACACACACACACACATATATATATATATATATATATATATATATATATATATATATATATTATACAGTGTATAATGTATTTGGCAATAATTGAAATATTTGGGGCTGAATTTGTCTAATGCATTCTTAAATTTCTTAATTAAAAAGTGAAATGAAGAAATCCTGTCGACTTTATCACCTTTGCGGCTTTTAATTACTCCCTATGTCATTTAACCCTAAAAAGACTGGGCTACTTTTTGGTAGCTCGAAAGACTGGGGGGGGGGGGGGGCCTAAAGGCCCCCCTCCCCCGGGCCCCTTAAGATCTCGGCAGCGGATCCCGCGATCGCCGCGGAAATTTGCACAATGGTAGTGTGCGATGTAATCTACAAGTTCGTATATCTAAATCTTCCAAAATAGTCTTCTTTTATTTTATTCTGATTAATTATGGTAATTTATGCGTGAAATCAGACTCTTTGATCTAAATCAGTAAATAAAGCTCCAAAAGTGCTCATTTTTGGTTTAATTATTCTTTGTGGCATTCTTAGCAAATGTACTTGAAAAAAAAAATCGGTATCAAAATTAAATTATTTATTTTATTGTTTTATGAATTTCTTATGTATTTCCTTGTTTTTTCGACATTTAGTTTTTGTTGTTCTTTTAACAAAATTTGTGGCAGACACTTTTGAAGCATAATACTACTAAAACAAATAAATTTTAGCCATTGAGAGTAAAAATAAGCGTATTTATATGAACCATGTGAAAAAACTCAATTTGCATTGACTTTGTACACAAAATCACATTTTTTTAGCCATTTTCGGCCTCACGTGCATGTACAAAAAGTTATGTAACTTCAGAACCGTACCCCCGGGCGTCACAAATTTGGAGTCAAAATTTGCGGGAAACTCGAAAGAATCGCGGCGAGAGCATTGCGTATTGCAGAGTAATCGCGCGAAATGTCGAGGGGGGAGGGGGGCCTTTTAGCCCCCCCCCCCCCCCCCGTCTTTTTAGGGTTAAAGTTTGAAAGGAAATTCGTACTCGTATTCTTTCTTCAGTTTCCCCACTGTTGGGTTTGTGTTTGTGTGTTTCTTTTTTGAGAATACATGTATAAAGAGAAACAAGGGAACGGAAACTTATTTCTGATATTTCATTCATGCCTCTCATTGCGTTAAATTGGTCTTTTGTTATCATTGTATCTTGGTTAGCACATTTGCAAATGAATTTCAATAAGTCAATTCCTGCAATTTTAACTTTTCTGCCTTGGACGACAAAAACCAATGTGTTCACTCATGCATAAAGTTTCCCTTTGTATGAACCAATCAGGTTGATAGCCAATTGAATATATGACAATAATTTTTATCAAAATCTTTTGTGAAAAAAATATGAACTGGGAAAAGTGTTAACTTTCTTTTTGCTGAATGTATATAGGCCTATCGTATATATATATATATATATATATATATATATATATATGAATATATATATGAAGAGTTTGTTTGCAAAAACCGATAAGTCCAAAATTGTCAAATGGAGATATTTGCGGTTAAAGGTCAAGAAAAATAAAGAGAATATTAAGAAATTTTTTGCTCCTTTTGACCATAACTTCAAAAATGTACCTTTATATGTAGTGACCAATATATCATTTAAAAGGTATTATTTTGTACTTTATGACAGAGACCGTACTTCAAAATCTTCAAAAATGGACTTATCGGTTTTTGCAAACAAACTCTTCATATATATATAAAAATATAAATATATATATAAATATATATATATATATATATATATATATATATATATATATATATAAACAATAATAATATCACAAGCACAAAGAGACGCAAAGACGCACACACAAACACACACACACATACATACACTATTTCATGTCTCAGATAAAAACATCAGTATTTTCCGAAGGGTCCAAAGACCCGCAGCGTTCCACGGCCGCTGCATAGTTAAGTACGGCCAATGAGGACGCATTTTTGCACAATGTCCCATTCTCCCGTTTGAGATTAAATTCTCCCGCCCTGGCTCTGTGTCTCCCGGTGGAATGGATTTCTTACGTATTTCTATCGTATGTTGAAAAAATAAGCCTAAGATAGCACCAGAGAACATCTAGAATCCTAGGAACTTCGCGCTTCGCACACATAAACTTGGAGTCCCCCGTTTGCTAGGGGTTTCGGGCGGGAGAATCTCCAGATCAGAAGGTGCTTGGGGTTGAAGTCTCTGCATCCATAAAGAGCTCCCCGCAGACTACAGCTCGAGTGTTGTCGCGATAACTTTTACCAAATTCTACCTATGCCAGCAGGCAATTACTCCGACATTACTCCAATATTACCCTGACAAGCATTAATTTTGACCTATAGACTTTCGACCTTTGAACTCGAGCATGTGCACTAAAAAGGTAGGCTAATGAGCACAGCTTCGTCCACTCACATATGCCAGGCTTCAGGGTTGGATAACTTAAACAGTACTTAAGTCACGCTGTCCATATAATCGATTACGGACGGAAGGTGCTGGAACAACCCGAATATACCTCCAATGTCACTTCACGGCGGAGGCATAAAAAGCACACCACCACTTCATCCCAGCGACACGATGAACTGGGAACGAATACCCAAATACAGAGGGTTTTCCCGGGTTTTGACAGGAATATGACTACTAGTTTTTTACGCGTACAATTATCACTGATGTACAAAATTGTTGACGTTACTGTAAAGTTACGGTATAGAAGAGGGTTGGATCGGAGTAAATGAAATGGTCGAGAAGCATGAAGGAGGGGTGATTATGCAAGGCACGTTTAGCAGGCCCCTTTAATTTCTCCGTTGGATTTAATGAATATTGACCATGACTATTTCGAGTGCGAATTGTAGCTATAGTCCTAGTACGTTACCCCCTCGTCCCCCCCCCCCCGAAAAAAAGTGATATCAAAACAGATGCTAAATCTTTAGTGGTGAATTCTTTATGGTTCTCTTTCAAAACCACTGACCCTCACCCCCCCCCCCCCCTCAAAAAAAGAGACAGAAAAAGAATAAAAATGCTGGCGTACACGCACAGAAAAAAAAAAATACAAATGTCGCTTTAGCGACTGATGCCTCCGCCATACTGCATGATTCTCCCAATAGGCGTATAGTACAATGGGATTGTCTTCACAATGTGTGATCCATGAGAGTTTCACATAACTGGCAAAATATTGAAATGACAGGTTTGTCAGAAATGTCTTGAACTGGGTTTGCTATAATTTTCTAAGAGTGTAGGTACACATATTTGGGGAATTTTGGGGAAGTTTATGCATTGAGTAATTTCCAAGGTAGAAGAAAGAGTGTGATGACGGTACAAAATAGTTTTTTTTTTTTTTTTTTTTGGGGGGGGGGGGGGGAGGGGGCTTTGAAACCTGGCCTTTGACCCTTAACCTTTGACCTTCTGGCTGGAAATTTCCCGGAGAATCTCCATTAGGTAATGCATGCAGTTTTGAAACTAATAATGCAAGCATTGCATATACTAGTATATAAGGGAAATAGTAAAATTTTGAGGAGCTGACCTTGACCTTTGACCCCTGACTATTGACCCATGACCCCTAAATTCCCTAGATAATCCCTGCCAGACAGTACATGCGTATGTACCAAGTTCCACGAAGATACATTGAACCATTTGCAAGAAAAGTGATATTGTAACATTTTCACCTAAACTTTGACCTTTTGACCTTTGACCTTATGACGTGAAACTCTCTCTAGAGAATCTTTACGCAGTAGTACATGTCCACATTTTCAAGAAAATACCTTTGGGCATTGCATAGATATGGGGGAAATTGCAACATTTGTAGCATTTGACCTTGACCTTTTGACCTTTGACCTCTTGCCAATGTCACTAAAATCTACTCAACTAATTGTCCCATCATACATCATCCTTGGACCACGTTTGGTGAAAGCTGCTTCATCCAGTTTTGAGTTATCACGTAAACAGATAAATTTTAGGATTTGACGTTTGTCTTTGACCTTTGACCTCTGTCCGATTTCACTGAAAAACTAATCAAGTAATTGTCCCATCATACAGCATCCTCCAACAAAGTTTGGTGAAATTTGCTCCATCCAGTCTTGAGTTATCGCGTAAACGGATACAATTTCATGATTTGACCTTGACCTTTGACCTTTAGCCGATTTCACCCAAAATAGAATTGCCCTATCATACTTCATACTTGGACCAAGTTTGGTAAAATTCCAGTACATATTACTCAAGTTATCGCGTAGACGAAAGTGGACGGACGTACGTACGGACGTACGGACGGAGGGACGGACAACCTGAAAACATAATGCCTCCGGCACCACTTCGTGGCGGAGGCATAAAAAAGCGTAGTCGTATCTTGACTAACGAGCAGTTCTAAAGTTATTTCGATCCAAACTATGTTTTCTCCGAATTTTCATCAGTCAATTACCCTGTCAAGCTTTATCTTTGTTCTGTTGTGCTCCATGAAAAATGTTAAATTACAAGCTTCCGGAGGTTGACATAGGTAGTTTAGTTGATTCTCATCTTGACCTTTGATCTGTGGTCTACCATTAGGTTGGTTGCCCCCTTATACATTTCCCTTAACGTGCGATGGAATAAAACCGAAACTGAGAAAAATTCGGCATAGAGAGAAGTCTTGGGAGATTATAGCAAACATTATTTTATATCAAAAAGAGCAGACAATACAGCTGCCAAAGAATCTCTTCCATTTGAGGCAAAAGAAAAGTAAGGTGATATTTTATATAGGTTTTTAATTTAAATGAGACCCTATCATATTAGAGTGTGTCCACTGTGTCCAACAACGGTAATCACATCGTATGCCTTACTTGAAACTTCACTCCGTTAAAATGACACTGAAGACTGAATAGAGAGAGAGATCAGCATAGGGAACTTCGCCTGTCGTGCATGGAGGGAATGCAAGTACATTCTCTTGGACCTGGTCTTGCACGGTCAGTTTATACTACTGAATCGACAGGTGATACGATATAAATTACAGCAAACGTAGCATAATATGCTCGAGATTGTTGCCCTCTAAAAAAATATGTTTGCAAGTCATATATTAAAACCTGCGTAAGCGTGTGTTTTTGGACGTAAGATATACACTGTATGTGCACATGTGAAGTGTCACAGGGGATACCAAATTTAAAAGTTGGTGAGATTCCTAAGGTGTTTGTGCGGGCAGAGTGTGTATCAATATGATATCAAGTCACAGGGCGACAACGAAGTTGTAGCCGCGCCATCCTGCATGCACTGTCCCGTGCTCAAACAATTCCATGCAGGCGAGCTGAATTCCCCTTGATATCTGCATTACAGGCTGTTGAAGGCTGTCTTGTGAGCCTTTCTCTGCGCTTTCCATTCCCATTGATTAGTAATATGGGTTGCAATGACCAATTTTACATGGGTCATCTCGATATCTTGGTGGAATTGTCGAAAAATAGATGATTTTCTGTCGCGTTCCTAAGAAAACTGTGCATCCAACAAAAGACCTCTCTTCGTCATCGAAGGTGTCTTGTGAGCCTTTCTCTGCGCTTTCCATTCCAGTTGATTAGTAATATGGGTTGCAATGACCAATTTTACATGGGTCATCTCGATATCTTGGTGGAATTGTTGAAAAAGAGATGATTTAGAGCTATTGGCTGTCGCGTTCCTAAGAAAACTGTGCGTCCGACAAAAGACCTCTCTTCGTCATCGATGATCGGCGTGTACTCGAATGTTCTTGGTTCGGAATGGCAATATCGGTTGTATCATCTCAATCTTCAATGGTTGGCAAGTGCGAACGGTACAAGATCTTCTATATGCCATCACTGCCCGACAGGTGCAATCATATCCCATGTTCGAATAAAACCGTTCATGCAGCCAACTCTGTGATTTCTGGTATCGAGAAATCCTGTAGCTATGCCAGAATGGAGCGGTCTGATCATGATGTGTTGAAACAGACGGACTTACAGATTGGTTAATTGAGCGCAAACAGATCAGTTGAAACTGCTTTGAAGGACAGACATCAAGAAGAATACCACTTCTACGAAGAGGTGTGCAGCGTCCGCTTCACGTGAGGAGCTTATGGAGTGTCCGTCACATCGGGCCAATTTGTTATTTTCATTAGTAGTCGGATGATGGGTGCTCAGCAGAACCTCAGACTATAAGTAGACAGGTATAAGACGAGTGTTGAGCTAGGAGACTGCACTTTCCAGGGAATGACTTCCATCGAGGAAAGGTTCCTACTTGAATCCTTCTATCTCCCGTGGCTCCACAAATGTCCAGGACTCCCTTGATTACAACTAGCCTGTTGGTCATACATACGTCTTTCTGCAAGATCTACCTATACGTATACTTCCATATATGTATAACCCTGGAAGTGAAAGCAAAAAGACTGTTAATGGGTGTAAACAATGATACTTAATTTGAGATATTGATAACATTATATAACGTCACTCTGTACGCACATCATGTGGCACTAGAAAATGGGTAAAATCAAATGTTGCAAGTACATTGTATCAGAATTTCCATGCGTTTCGATGGATAGAACCTTCGGCTCCGGGGACTCCAAACTAGTGAAAGAAGAAAAATAAGAGAAAGAAAATGAAGCGTCTCAACTTATTTCCGAAATCACATCACCTTGGCTTCTACATGGAGTTCTCAGTAAAAGTGACGTGTCGGAGAAACATTGATGCAATGGATACTTTACTGGCAGACCTCAGTTTCTCTACACTGTGACACAGGATTCTTCCAATACATATGTGTAAAGCCTAAACTCTTGGACACTGATGAAGAGAGTCCTATAATAGGGAAGAGCAAACTCACGACAAGAGCTGTAGGAATACTGTTTTCTCTCATCTCACGTGACTTTCAACCTGTTTTCAGCGAATATAGAAAGCAAAGGACTGAACCTTCAACATCGTACCAGAAGTGGACGAGGTTCCGCTTCAACGTAGATAAAAAGTATAGGTTAGCTGGGCCAAAAATGCTTGACACTATAGACAAAGTTTCTGCAGATGGTAAGAGTCCACGACGTTTAAGGTGATGCCTGCTTTGCGTCAATATTAATGTTTCTTGTAGAAAGCATATTAATGCCTTCAAATAATGGAGAAAACTTGGCGTATACACCTGGAAATAAGAGGGGAAGAGTCCCTTGAGCCATATCCGGATGCAGCTAAACGCCACATCGCAAAGGCTGACCAGCCCTGCTGAACACTAAATCAAGAGCATTAAAAGCTAGAGATTTCGGACGATATCGTCTTAATGCTGCATGCTGTGAGAGTAAATGGATAGGACCTAAACAAGGTTAGACTTCCATTCTACGAGCTACCTCGCGGACGCGGGTCATGTACCGGAAAAAATCCGTAAGGCCTATAGATCTGAACAGAACGATCGGTCATGTCCGTGTTATGTGCAAGAGAGAAAGAGAACAACTAAAAATACATACAAGAAAGCAAAACGAAGGACGAACTGAGAAAAGAAAAGAAATTTATTAAGAAAGTTGGTAATCATTAAATACAAGTTAGGTGACGAAATCAACCGAAGAATTTTGGGTTAGCCGAGAGAAAGCGTCCGATATTGCAACAGGTGTGGGTGTGGTCACCGGATGCTACAATCAAATGCCGCTGATGAGCGATGTTTTACTGATGAAACAGTCTAACTATGGTGAAACTGAGTTTGTGATGCTATGGAATAGCAATGAAAGCCAACATCAAACTAGTCAATAACGTGGAAGCGAAGATGAGTGATATCTTAACGTAAATGATCGCAATTATAGTCTTTGAAGCGAAGAGACAGTGACATTATAACTTGTGTATTTCATGACAATCATGTAAGGTGCTGTCTTCAAAATACAAGTACGAAAACAATCTTGGCATACGAAGAAAATACTCGCTGTGCGATTCGTTGTCAAAGTGTTCTCGTGAATTGTTGATGTAGATACATCCTATATACATGTACATCCAAAATTGTGCCACTGTGGAAAAGCAAGTGCAGCAACATTATGCAAACGTGACTGCGGAAACTTCGAAGTCGTTAGTGCGCAAGAGCTCAGCGAGATTAACAACACCCTTTGAAGAAAGCCTAAACATGGTAGCAAGTCTGTATGGAAAGCCAGAAAGATGCAAACTATAATTGTTGACCAACATTTGAGCAAACTGCTCAGACTGTTAACGAATCAAGTCAATCGTGGAAGTTCGAGACATACAAAATCACCTAGGATATTCCAGTAGACTGAGAAAAGTTGTTTGGAGATGGCACAGCGAGGATGAGGAACACACTCCGCACGATGTAAGACTATTTGGAAGGTCAGGCGAACTGTTTAGATTTCAGATGACTAGATATTCCCAAAGTCATAACTAAAGGCTATGACTTATCTAGAAAGCTGTTGGAGAGTAGTAATCTTGATAAAGGGTGTCCGCTATCAGAGCAGCTACACCAACCATCTTCAAGACAGCACCTTCCTTCGAACAGATTCCTGTGACAAAGTCATGTGCTTGCGTCATTAAAGAATCAAAATGGCGCAGGGATGAGTCTGACAGAAATAAGTCCATCTGGGCTGTGATTTTGCAATGACAGGGCTTCATACACTAATAGTGAACACACAACCATTTTTTACCGCCACAATCTAAGTCTGGTACATTGCGAGATATATTTAGCAAATAAGCTTTCTGTATGGAAGAAGCAAGCTCTATCTAATGTTTGAATAAAGTTACAAAGATGACTAGTAATCCCCTGAAGGCAACAAAATGTGATTGGGTTGGACCTCTATGGTGACGAACTTATACCAATGACTGAATGCACTCCAGATGCCATGTCCTGGCATCATATTTAACCCTATCTCTGTCACGGGCCGATTAAATCGGCCCAAAAACTGCAATAGAAATGCTTCGGCCGATATAATCGGCCCTATTTTGATTGACAGATTACTTCAAAGGCTATGACACTACCACTCTATAAACTCATTTGTGATTGGCTGACAGTGTAAGGAAATGATTTCCAGCGTGAAAAAAGCTTCCCCACCTTTAACCAATCAGGAAAGCTTTCTCAAAGTCCAAGAAATTGTGGGGGCCCCGCCCATGTTCATTTGCATTCAGACTGCAATGTATTGTGTACAGTTTTGCCATGTGTGGAGAACTTACACGAATCTGTATATGTGGGACTGTAATAGAGATCGCCGCGAGCGATGAAAAGATCGTACACGTGGGTCAATTTTCATCTATTATATCTAAGTCAAAATAGTAAAACATGAAGTGAAAACATTCAGATTAGGGATTTCAACATCTCTGAATTCTGTGAAGGGGTATAGTTTCAGTAATATCGGCCTCATAAATGATCTGAAGAATAGATGAACACTGCACATTCGGTGCAGGAGTTGCAACTGTTTACTCAGCACTAACAGCAGTGCAATGGGTCTCTAGTTAGCCGGGGCCAGCGGGGCAGGTGTAAGGAGCAATAGGGTTACAGTAGCTTCCTGCTGGCGGCCTGAAGCTGTACAGTCTTGATGTTGGGGTATGTTTGAGTGTTTATTATTATTACATGATGAAACCGTCACTATGCGAAACTTCAGTTCAATGCAGGTTTATCATAAAGAAAATGACTGCTGTGATGGTTAATTCTGTTTCAATAAGGAAAGTGCAGAAAGTGGTAGACTAGCATATGATGATCAACTGGAATGCATGGACACTCCAACGTCTGAATATTTTCAATAACATTTTTTTATCCTTAGATTATCTTATCATTATGGCATTATCATAGGACAAGATTAATATAAATTTGAAAGGAAAAAGCACAATTCAATTTATATTTTCAGCTTGACAAGATACAAACAACTTTGTCTATACTTTCAGGCCAACATCACTCACAAAATCAGAAATTACACAAAATGTGTGAAATCTAGGTTGTAATTGCCACAGACTTTTGTTCATAAAATGAAAAGTACTGATGCTATTGATGAAAAAATCATACCATCTGAAAGCTGAATAAATTCTCTACAACATCTATGAGACCTTTTTGTGATGCAAGCTCATGTTGTGTGGAAAAATGAGGTGGTAACATGTAGAAATAAGTCTACATTGATAATTATGTGACATAAGAGGGCGTCCTACTTGAAATTGAAGTGCGCCCTCACTCAGATTATTATGGAAAATGAAAGTTTAGACCATAAGCTTTCAAATGATGTATAACATGACACATTAATGTCAATAATAATAATCAGAAATGGCCATCAACAATCTTGTGTCTGTGCACTGCAAAATGCCTGAGCACTCTGGCTATGGCGTATGTGACAGATATAGGGTTAAATAAAGATCTCTCCATGAAAGCCACGTTGTCAATAAGATCTGCCAATTTTTGTGATTCTGCAGGAGGCGTCCGGAAAACATACATGAAGATATCTTTCAATGACTTGACAAGACAATACTTTTTCTTTATACATGTACTAAGTCTTTTTCCGATAATGTATTGGAATTAAATACATGTATCCCCTTTTCATGCATGTGGTGCATAAGGACATTGTAGATTTTGATGAGGGATTGTTAGCAGCCCTGCATCGATGCATTTTATATACGCTTCCGGAATGTCTACAGACCAGCGGCCTCAACTCTATACAGTTGGCTTTTACCCTTTAGGATTTTTGGGAACCGTTCAATAGTACACTCCAGCATCTCAGAAGACAAGTTGCTGGTTGCCACAGTCTGAAATTGAAACAGGAAAAACAATGAGCAAAATGAGAGTGGGAACTTTGTGAGAAAATGTAACATTCTTTTCACATCAAGAAATGACAAACGTTTTATTGGATTACACACATTTATAGTAATTGACTGACAAAGTTAGCTACAGACACAGTCATGTGAAGTTATTTCTAATTTTATAGAGAATTATGATAATTGAGAAAAACCAAACATCGTGCACACTAGAATACAGTGATACAATGAAATTGTTTTACTGTACTAATGTTCTGTACGTTGCAATGTGGCAATACTTACAAATATGTTAAGATTTGCAGAAAATTACATAAAATTTAGACAAAGCATTCTATACACCTGAATGTCCACAGACCAACGACCTCAACTCAAGAGTAGGCCTTTACTATTACAATTTCAAGAAACAGTTCAATAGTATACTCCAGCATCTCAAGAGGACAAGCTGCTGGTTGGTGGCACAACCTAAAATTGAAACAGAAATGAACAATGAACAAAATAAAAATGGAAAATTTGTGAGAAAAAAAAAATTCTTTTAAAATGAAGAAAAAAAAATGTTTGATTGCCTAACATACATCATACAGTAAATCACCAAGTTCACTGAAATGAAGTTGAAGTTCTCTCTAACTTTACAGAGAAATGAGATAAATGGGAAAACAAACATCATGCAAACTATGAAATAATGCACTAGATAGTAATATCAATCTTTATGTTTATGTTGCAAATCAAAAATCTAAAAGGCAAATCACATAGCATGTGGATTGAGAAGTTGAACATGACATCATAACTAATAAAATTCTTTTCTAAACTACTGCAGCCCTAAAGGCACTACATCTATCACACTTTTTTTTATATATAGTTGACAGCGTATTTACAGCAAAAACAAGCATGCATTTATTGATCATTAAACCAAAATTAAAGAGATGGTATAGTTTGTTGGAGCCTTTAACTTTTTGCAAGATACCAAGATGCAGCTTGTAAAATACCAGAGGGATCAAAATTTTATGAGATGAAAATTGGTTTTGAAATGGCCGAGACATCCAAAAAACAAGTAAAACAAAGCAATCTTTAAAAAAGTGGGACCAACCTTTTATTAGGATTACTCTATTTTGGATCTCTCTGTCATTTCAAAGTCAATTTTAATTTAACTTTAGAACACTTTTTGCACCTCTACAGTCAAATATTCTTTACGCATCTTCTATACCACAAAAAATTCTGAATTAAACATACCTCAACATAACATGCTATTCATCTTTTCTAGCACAACTGTTAAAACTGAAATGCCACTTCACATAGTATGTGTAACTTACAGAATAAAAGTGAACAGAACGGACAAAAGTCTCATATAAAATTGAATGTAACATGAGAAAGTTGTGATTTTCACAGAACAGGGATTTCTGTCACAATCACAAATGCAAAAAAGAGGTGATGGCATTGTCTCATGAGTCTTCCTCCAATTAGGAAACTTGAAGTTTCTCTTATATATATATAAATATATGGTTGTATTTTATATCCTCTTTTGCATACATGATACATGTCGTTACATTCCAGTAAAAATATCTATTGACATGGAAGGGGTTGTAGTTGCACGTACATGTATGTCATTGACTAAAATCATAATTTATGGGGTTTGGGGTGGGTTTGTTTTACTTGTTTCTTGTAAGCAATAAAATGCTAATGTCAAATATAACAACAACAAAAATCTAGGACTATATGCACACACAGTAGTCAGGAAATTCTGAGTATCTTCCAATATAAGATATTCCCCAATGGCAAGAAGTCTAATCACATCAGTGTTCTTTTGTACACTCCCTTTTAATGCTGACAACTGCTTCCTGTGATTCTCAACCTCTGTGCAGGAAATTTAGACAATACCTGTCAAATTACCAGTACTCGTAAAATCATCCTGGTGAAGATGGCACCACTCCAAAGTAATTACTATTCAGGCCATGGAACACAAGAGGCTAAGAAGACGTATACAAGGCATGGATAGTAAGGTCAATATGAATCTGCACCCCCAACTTTGCGTTGGTATATCTCTACTGAGTATACTGATTATAATCCTATAACAACAATGATAATGATAAATAAAACTATACAAGCCTGCATATGCTCTGGATGATTTCATCTTGCATGCCTATCCCAGGTTATAGTTGTCCCTTTAGTAGACAACATCCCGGAATGATACAAGGTTACATCACACACAGAACAATTACATGCTGGTATTAAATCCTGATGTACAGCAAAGATATTTTGTACACAGAATATCAAAAGTTAAATAGCACTTTATTCTCGGGCATATTATTTTTCCTTATCCACACCTCGCCAATAAATTGGGCAGTGGAGTTTAAATATAGGAAATCATTAATTGTCCTTTTTTTTTACATTCTTTCTTTACTCTCCTTTTTTCTGTTTTAGCTTATGCAATCCATTGCAGAAATAGGTTTTGTAACTAAAACTTTCATTTTTTTTTCTAGCCTACTTCGAAAGAGAGAGAGAAAAAAATCAAACTTACTGCCCACTGATTTTGCTACTACATTGTACGCCTTTCCCTTAGACACCTGCCCATGTATACTCCAGACTTGTCCTTGATTTAATGGGAGGGGTGTAATGAACACTACTGCCCATGACATACATGTACTTGTATTTCATACCTTTTTCTTCACCAATAATCATCTAATAGATGACACAATAGGCATTTTCACATCAGCCCAATAAAAATCCAAGCTCGAGATATTTTCCTATTTCCCAAGTCAGAAAATAGCGCGCTATTTCGAAACATCGGGCTGATGTGAAAACGCCTTTTATAGACTGACTGATGTCAATATCACTGTATGTAAATCGTGAAATTGTTAAAATTCCACAACTTTCTCATTTCATGTCCAATTTTAATGAGACTTCATCTATTCTGATATTTTTAGTTTAACCCATTTACTGAAGCCATCTTGGATGTTGAGTGGCTTTCAGTTTGAAACATCATCTCTTTGATCTCCCTGCTACCATAAACAGGCTCAAGAGAAATTTACTTGCAGACCAATATCACAAAATCATGACATATTTTTTTTCTTTGTAAACAGAGAGTAAGCAAGCATAATGTCATTCATTGTAAATATTATTGTAAACACCAGTTCTCGTATCTAAAACCACTGTTCAAAGTTGACCCTTTTTTAAATGTGCAAGTCACTCACTATCTCTTTACCTGGATTTATCTAGGATCAGGTCTCATCTATTTATCAGGCTATGGATTGGCCTTTCTTATTGCTGGACTATGCAGTACATATATTGCAAAAGTAAAATATACCCTTCTACAGTTCTAGATATTTACAATGACCTTCAGGGATTGCAAATACCATATCAACACATTTTGCTCCAAAAGGGTGCTTCAGAAAATCGTTCTTACAATATGCTACTGCTCTACTGATTTAAGTGTTCAAAAGAAATGTATCATGTTTTGATACAGTTTTCTGCATCTGGAATCACTACTATATGGACACTTATATCAACCTTAGAAAATTTTAGTTTCCAATCGATCACTTTGAAAAACTAAAAAATGCATACTTACTAATATTGTCTGCCTTAAAATCAAAGACAGGATGACTAATTGATATGAGTAATCACACTGTATACTAAAGATTTACCATAATCCTGGTAAAAATGCACTGAATATGTTAAGCATCCTCATTACGATGTATATTGAATCCACTTTCTGTTACCATGAATAATAACAAAATTGATGTGCACATTATATTGCCTGTATTGTATACAATGTAGTTTTCCCTCAAAAATGCAACATTTCATATTCACAGATTTAAAGGTTGATGATGGATAAACAGTATAACATGAAAAGACTATAATTTCCCTAAATGTACAACAAATTGTTATGAAGTTTACTGAGCAATAAATACGAAAATTCCATGAAGATGCAGGACCTAATGCAACATACTTGTATTTGAAACATGATATAATCCATGCTCTTCCTACTTTGTGTGATGAGCACATCTTTTTATAAAACACACTAAGCATGCTCTATTAAATGAGGCTATAATAAAGTTAAGTAAAAAAAAGTAAATTCATGTACCTTTTGAAAGATGTTTATGAAACTTGTAAAGTGCTTTTACAGTAGAGATGACATATATTCATCATATTCCTGGACTGCTGGAAATATCTGTTGTCTTTCCTAAAAACAGCACTCGTCTCTTTTCTTCCCTTTTCCCCTTTTTTGTTATTACAATGTAATTCAGTGAATTTCTGAGATTTAAGGAAATTTCTATTCACAGTTGGACCACAAAAGCACTCTCAGTCCTGAACGGCATACCCCAACATGCTTACTAAGGTAGGGGCTAATATTTTATGTGATCAATCAAAATCTCCAAAAACTCCTTTCCTTTAAAAGTGGTTAAACTTTAACTTCCTCATTACTCGACTTTCAGCTCACAAGACTTTTAAAGCTTGTGTACATAGTGATTTGCTAAAAGTACTAACAACTGCTGCAATTGATCACTTTGGTAAGATCAATCTAATGCACCTTACTAATGTTATTCTCAATCAGATACAACTGTAAATAAGAAACCATTTACCCAAATAATGAATGTTTTATCTGGACAACTGTATTCCACTTTTCATGAAATACCTACATGTGTACCATGTTCTACTGAAGATATAATGAACAATGAATTTATGACAGGTATTATAAAATGGGTTCAAGAATGTAGCCAATAGGAAGCGCTGAAATGAGTCACGTGTGCTTTGGTTACTCAGTCCCATTGCACTGCATGTTAAATCCTATTGCCGATCGTCTGTGCGCGCGGCGGCTCCTTTGAATTGCATGCATACGCGCTGTCAATCCTGTAAACAACTTCTAGTTCGGACTGCCGGCCGGCCGGCCTTTCTTCCCTTGTGCATAACGTATGTGTGGCGTATACGTATCATACGTATACAGTGTACAGTACGTAGACCAAGCGTTGTGGGACCGGACACGTACATGGAGTCACTTTGAAGGGCAAATCCAACGATTTAGCAGGTTAATTCTCACGCCGTTTTCAGAGTATGTTGTCTAGTAAGCCTATATGAGGAGTCTATATCAAGTCTTTAAGGTAAAGGGTGCATATTCTATGTAAAATAAGTAAGTTTTCATGCGGGAACTTAAGTGTCCGGAAACCCAACCCCCCATCATACTTATACTGTATGTGCGGGATTTCCGAGCGCGACGTGCGTAAATGTTTGGGACGAACATCTTCGGACGTCTTGACCCACAAAGGTACGTGAAAAACGCTGAAAAATGCTGTTAGTTTTCGAATTTTCGACCCATTTTATAAAACAAATGATGCACAGGATTATTTCGTGGCGTTAGTGGAGGCGTAGCTCACTCTCAGGTATTTACAATGTAGTGCAACATGCACTCGGCTTCGCCTCGTGCATGTTTCACAATTGTAAATACCCTCGAGTGCACACACGCCTACACTAACGCACTCTATCCTGTGCATCATTTGTATAATAAACCATTTGCAAAAGTTACCTAATAATTATGGCCAAACAAAATGTTTTTTATCCCTGCAGTACATTGAACACCCCTCTACTTTTTTCTTCTTCTTTTTTTGCATTTAAAAAAAGTACAATGTATCTCTAAGACCTTGGATGTTAGGGATATGACAACACTGGGCAATAAAAAAGCTATATAAACTGGTAAAGTAAACTGAGTGTATTGAACATATCAATAACATAACTATAATGTATACATAAGTGCATATTTCCTATTAGTTTTGCCCATACACATTGGGTATTTATAACTGAATATAATGCCAGGAACCCTTTTACAAAAAAAGACCCACAAAAAATGTATTCAATATGCTGTCCTTTTTGTCAGAATGTTACACATATAAATGAATTATCCTTCCTTAATTAGCACACTCTCAAGTCACCAATTCCGCTTTTCACCGACTTCCTTATACACTGTCTTATCCGTATACAGGCTTGATTCAATGATGCTAAACGTGCGTTAAACATCAGTATTGCTCCAAGTACAGCCCCATTGCATTAAAACATCTGACACCCTTCAGGCACTCTTTGGGCACAAACAAGAAATATAACAAATCAGCATTTAAACGAAGCAAGAGCCTCAAGACATAGGGACTTCAAGCAGGACCAAATAGTAAATTTTGCATTCCCTCCCCATTGGGATGGTTCCTGCCAAATCTGATTGCACATTTTGGTATGAATAAAAGATCAAACTTTCTCCATGAACCCACCATGAACAACCAGTTTGTTTTCCCTTCGATATATACAGCTGTATGTGTGCACAATACTCCTCAGTGTTGTGTGCTGCTTGATCAGGATAAGACCATCTGATAATCAGTCAGTGCAGTGGTCCTACATATCTCAGTTACTTGTATACCTGTAGGGCCACTGAACTTTTGGATCTATCCCATACAATGTCACATGATAAATCCTTCCATATTTGGTTTAAAATCTAAGACTGAGTTTCATATACATATAGAAATTACATGGACACATACAGTAGGCCTTCTAACAGGTGATTATCACAATCGTTTTAGCTCATCTTTAAGTTCAAGATTCAGGGGAGCTGAAAATAGCCGGGACAGAAGAACACACTAGCAAACTTTCCCATGTGTACAAATGTACACTAGACTTAGAATTTGTCAAGACTGACAAATTAGGTGATCCGATCTTTTCGAAAATCAATGATTTGAGACCTGATCCCAAAAGGCATGACCATACAGGTTTCATCTGTGTTTAGGGGACATTGCAGCCGTGTGATGTTTAGAATCTCATTTAGAAAAGTGAGTCAGACCTACCATCTTTGGTACCGAATTCCGTATACACTAACGAAGATACAAAACGAAGTATATTTGACCTTTGACCCCACTTTGCACACCCAAGATGGCGTCTGAGCAAAAAGTGGTTATTTTGTGAAATGATTCTTGTAACATGGTCTTTGCGTGTGCAAAATATGGGAAAGAAAGGACATGTATTCACCAAGATACAGGATAAAACATTTATGACCTTTGACCCAAATTTACATACCCAAGACGGTGTTCGATCAAGTAGTTGTTATTTTATGAAATAATGTACGTGACATGAGCTAAACATGTGCAAAATATGGGGATGATAGGGGCTGTTTTTCTTGAGTTATTGCAAAGAAAGTTGCAGAGAGAAAGAAATATCTCAATGCATCGAAGATAAGTTTGATTTCAACCAAGTTTTTTGACGTGATCTCGGCGTCGTATGAAAAACTGGAGAAAACACTGACGATAGCCCAAAGTCTCAGCTACAACATATTAAAATCTGGGAGAAATTCACAGAAGAGTAAGTGAGCTAGTGTTCGATAAAGACCGTCATGTCAATTTTCATTTCCAGAAAAATTCCCTCCCATAGAGATAACACGTAAACTGGTTAAATTTGACAAGGTTACATTATATCTATTTTCACGAGGTGAAGACATCATCCGATTAAAACTTTGATTGAACAAAACTTAAAGAGTATTAAATTGGCTACAACATACGAAAATCTGGAAGAAATTCACCGAAAGGTAAGTGAGCTAGTCGTCGATAAAGACAATCATGTCAATTTTCACATCTAGACAAATTCCCTCCCATAGAGATAACACGTCATAATGAAGATAAAGAAAGAAGTACATATGACCTTTGACCCTACTTTGCACAGACAAGATGGCATCTGAGCAAAAAGTGGTTATTTTGTGAAATGATTCTTGTAACATGGTCTTTACGTATGCAAAATATGGGAAAGATAAGACATGTCTTCACCAAGATACAGGATGAAACATTTTTGACCTTTGACCCTAATTTACATACCCAAGAAGGTGCCCGATCAAGTAGTTGTTATTTTATGAAATAATGTACGTGACATAAACTAAACATGTGCAAAATATTGGGCTGATAGAGCTTGTTTTTCTTGAGTTATTGCAAAGAAAGTTGCAGAAAGAAAGGAATATGAAAATACATGGAAGATAAGCTTTAATTTCAACCAAGTTTTTGGGCATGATGCCGACTCCGTATGAAAAAACAAAGGGCACACTCACGATAGCCCAAAGTCTCAGCTACAACATACTAAAATATGGGAGAAATTCACCGAAGCATAAGTGAGCTAGTGCTCGATAAAGATAGCCATGTCAGTTTTCATTTCCAGAAAAACTGCACTCCCATAGAGATAACACGTAAACTGGTCAAATTTAACAATATTACTTTTAATCCCTTTTTACGAGGTGATGCCGTCATCCAATCAAATTGTTATGATATATCTGAAAGACCATTTAATAAGCTACAACATATTGAAATTTGGACGAAAATCAACTAAAGAATAAGTGAGATATGCTTGAATGAACTTAAAATTTGATGTCATTTTGAAAATTTACTCTTTATTTTATTAAGAAATTTGTTATCTTTTCATCATTTTTTTAGTATCGCCAACCCATGAAATGATATGTACAACTCATAGCTTTCAAAATATGTAAAGAAAATGGGGGGTCACCGTCCATCCTGACAAGTAAAATCGGATTTAAAATTGGCGGTTTTTTGTCATAGTTGCACTGTATATCTCCATTGACGCGCGCGCGGAATTTCAACGTTGACGGGCCCGTATGATGTCATATTGTGTCGGATTAACTTGAAACTTGCTAGAAGTATTCCGAGACATTTTAAACATCCGATCATAGTGAGAAAACGGGAAATTTCTTTTGCATATGAGCTGTGCGTGCGTATATGAGCGCGCGCGTACGCGTCTGTCCGATTTTTTCAATTTTTCAAAAAATGTTCCAAATGGTCTGAAACGTGTGCAAAAAATTTTTGAACTCGATTGGAGCATACAAATATTTCAACGCGCGCGTACGCGCACGTTTTAAGATTATAGATGGAATTTGAAAACATGAGTAGAATTACCTTAACTTGAACTATTTCTGACGTAAATTTCATTGAAAAATTCCATTCCATTGATGAGATATGTTTGAGAATGTGTTTTCATATAATGACGTCATAGTGACGTCACCGTCGACTGATTACTTTGATTTTATAAAATTTGTCGTCTTTGGGTCATGATACATATATGGTATAATTTTGAAATTGATAGGAAGAGTACTTTCTGAGCTAATCGATACACAACTTTTGAGGAGAAAGATCTTTTTTTGTGACAACGGGAAGTTTAACACTAGAACCGGAATTTGTCAACACTGACAAATTAGGTGATCCGATTTTTTTTAAATCACTGATTCGAGTCCTGATAGTGTAAAGTCTCAGCTACAACATGTTAAAATCTGAAAGAAATTCACCGAAGCATAAGTAAGATAGTGCTCGATGAAGAGAGTCATGTCAATTTTCACATCTAAAAAATTCCCTCCCATAGAGATAACGCGTCATAACGAAGATAGAAAAAGAAGTACTTATGACCTTTGACCCCACTTTGCACAGACAAGATGGCATCTGAGCAAAATGTGATTATTTGAAGAAATGATCCCTGTTTCATGGTCTTTACGTGTGCAAAATATGGGAAAGATAGGACATGTATTCACCAAGATACAGGATGAAACATCTATGACATTTGACCCTAATTTACATACCCAAGATGGCGTCTGATCAAGTAGTTGTTATTTTGTAAAATAATGTTCGTGACATGAACTAAACGTATGCAAAATATGGTGGTGATAGGGTATGTTTTTCTTGAGTTATTGCAAAGAAAGTTGCAGAAAGGAAGAAATATTTCAATACATCGAAGATAAGCTTTAATTTCAACCAAGTTTTTGGATGTGATGCCGACTCCGTATGAAAATACAAAGGGCACACTTACGATAGCCCAAAGTCTCAGCTACAACATACTAAAATATGGGAGAAATTCACCGAAGCATAAGTGAGCTAGTGCTCGATAAAGATAGTCATGTCAGTTTTCATTTCCAGAAAAACTGCACTCCCATAGAGATAACACGTAAACTGGTCAAATTTGACAATGTTACGTTTAATCCATTTTTTGGAGGTGATGCCGTCATCCAATCAAAATGTTGTTATTATATGACTGAAAGACCATTTAATAAGCTACAACATATTGAAATTTGGACGAAAATCAACAAAAGAATAGTGAGATACGCTTGAGTGAACTTAAAATTTGATGACGTCATTTTGAAAATTTGCTTTTTTTACTTTATTAAGAAATTTGATATCTTTTCATCATTTTTCCAGCATTGCCAACCCATGAAATAACATGTAAAACTCATCAGCTTTCAGAATATGTAAAGAAAATGGGGGGTCACCGTCCATCCTGACGAGTAAATTCGGATTTAAAATTGGCGGTTTTTTGGCATTGTTGCACTGTATATCGCCATTGACGCGCGCGCGGAATTTCAACTTTGACGGGCCCGTATGACGTCATATTGAGTCGGATTGACTTGAAACTTGGTAGAAATATTACTTGACATTTCAGGCATCCGATAAACGTAAAAACACGGGAAATTTCAGTTGCATATGAGCTGTGCGTGCGTATATGTGCGCGCGCGTACGCGTCCGTCCGATTTTTTCAATTTTTCAAAAAATGCTCCAAATGGTCTGAAACGTGTGCAAAAAAAAATTTGAGCTCGATTTGAGCATACAAATATTTTAAAGAGAAAATATGAATTTTGACAATATGAGTAGAATGCGCATAACTTGAAATATATGTGACGTAAATTTCATTGAAAAATTCCATTCCATTGATGAGATATGTTTGAGAATGTGTTTTCATATAATGACGTCATAGTGACGTCACGGTCGACTGATCACTATGATTTTATTAGACCCGTCGTCTTTGGGACATGATACATATATGGTATAAGTTTGAAATTGATAGGAAGAACACTTTCTGAGCTAATCGATACACAAATTTTGTCCAGAAATAAAGAAAGAAGAAGAAGAAGAACACCCAACAAAGAATCCGTACAGATACAGAAGGTGATCCGAGAGGATACTCGGATCACCTAATTATACAGTTTTATGTACATTATATACAGTTTATGTACAGGCCACACAATATGTACAATATGATACAATACTACAGTATTCAGAGTACAAAAACATATTCTATCAGGACTTCACCTCAAGTTCATAACTAAATGATACCATAGCCTTGAATATACTTGACTCAAATGAACTCTCCTGAGGTGAAGTAAATAAATGAGAAGTAATCAATCTCTAAAGTTATCTCCCATCTACTAGTGTCTTTTCAATGCAATTTTCTACAAAATCCACACAAGCATGCATTATGCCAGATGGTATTTACAAACTGTATCATAACATGACAATAAAAGCATATTGAAACATACACTGTACTCCCAAGTATACTCCAGGGTATGCACAAAATCAAGGACTATGTTGTTTCTGAAATCCTTCCCTTTGATCAATGTGTGCACATTTGTAAGCTCTGAGTCTGTTTCTTATGGGAGGACAAAAAAAAAGGAACAATGTTGCATTTTACTTTGCAACAAGTTATCAGTATCCCTGCCTCTAGCACCTCTTAAAATGTTTCTCAGTACCTGGTAATATGTTTTCTCAATCAATTGTTAGGAATTTAATGGCTAGATTTGGTTAGTCTGAAAGTCTGAATGTTTCACAGGACTCATACGTATGTTCCATTGTTCCAAGCAGCCATGATATTCCCCTAATGCATTCCAAACACCTTTTTCTCTCTTTCCTTCTATGGATTTAACCAAATTCATACCTAAAAAGCATCTGTGCCTTCCCTGTTAATCTGATTCATTACATAACAAATGCAGCACACAAAGATGATCTCTTTCACCAACTTTTCATGAGAGTATACACAAAACAGCATCCTGATTTCATAGACTTTTCTGATCTAGATAACTTCATTCAAATCACTTCCTACATTTCAGCCTCATCTAAACAAATCAAACACTTTTCTCTAAAACATTCCATCGTGAGTAATAAGTTGTCACATACATTTGCCCACATGTCGCTGCTGACAAGTTCTGATGCTGATCTTGGCTGACTATATGCAACAGGCTATGATGAAATTGGGTGTGGCAAAATTTCTGGGGATCATGCTCGTGGTAGACAGTGATGATTTGTTGATGAGTGACTTGTGAAAGGCAGACCACAAAATGTAGGACAAGCCAATGAAACAAAACAAACTCCAGACTGTAACGGGGACCGCATCGAGAATGCACCAGCCATGGACCCCATGTCTTTACTTCAAAATTCTGCTTCACACACAAATTTTAACATTAATTCCAAATAAAGGAACATAATTTGTTCCTTTATTTGGAATTAATATAAAGGTGATAAAAACAATGAGAAAGGGGGAATTGTCCTTGAGGACAGTGCATGTCAATCATCAATTATACAATATAACAATGAAAGGAACAACACTACGTTGTATATTCGGGTATGCCATTTGAAGTTACTTGAGTTCTGGTACATCAGATGTTTGGGAAATAATCTTCAAGTAGAGGGTGTCATCCTTCAGAAAGCCTTGATTGGGATCTTCAACCAGTTGTATCTTTGCGAAGAGAGGACATCCAGCTCCAATGTTTCTGTCAGAGGTCGGTCGCTTGAACGAGGAGCTCGTTGGGTCTGGCCGAAACGCTTCGACAATGCTTTTGTTGAGGGGGTCAGCCTGGTTCACCAGCTGGAAGGTGATCTTCTGCTTGAAAGGCCATGGCAACACTGCATCATACGGCCCTCGCATGATGGTTAGAAAGAGAGAGATGTGGGTTCCCTTGCCAACTCCATCTCCCATCAAGAACACTCGACCGCACAGTTTGTAGCCATACTGGCTGGTGAAGAAGGGCTTAGAGTAGATAGACTTCACGTTAGTTGTTGCTGCCTCTCTCTTTCTCTGGGAGTAGCTTTCAATCTTCCAGAGAAAGACTCCACTGTAAGAGTACTCCAACTCTAATATCCTCATTTCCAGCTTCTGCATGGACTGAATAAGTGAATTTATCTCCTGCTCCATTTTGTCCATTCCTTTATACAATTTTTCATGATTTTTTTGAGATCCAAAACTGCTTGAAGCTTGCAGACTGTCCATTTTGCTATTTCCTGCAATAATTTCGCGATGCAGGGTAGCCATAACTCCCTCTAGTACATTGTTTTTATCATTTATAGCAGCAACTGCTCTGGGCAGCTTTTGCAAGTCGTCATAACATTTGTTGCATTTGTCAACTTCTTGGCATAACTTGGACACTTTCTGTTTCAAGATCTCCAAATCTGCATTTGTGTCATAACCTTTCTCATCGGCAGACGTCCGTCTTTGGAACACAGTCCTCACAACCTCAGGTGATGGGCTCAAATCTGCGTAGGTACCATTTAGTGCTGCTGACCCAACCATACTGTTCTCGCGGCTAAGACCAATCCGGGAGTGGCCATCAGGTTCATTCCTACCAGCACTACTTCCACTATTTTCATCACTTGACAACTTTTTCTGAGAAGAATTGTCTGTCCATTGAGATGCAGGTCTCGAAGCCGACACATCTCCATCACACATGTCTTCTGTGATCTGAGCAGTAGCCCCATACTCATCATTTTCTAGAGCAATTGGCATTTTGGGGTCCAAGACACTAAATACCAAAACTAATCTGTCAATGTACAACCTAACCTCAGCTTTCTCACTGCGAAGAACCAGTCCACACGTCCAATCCCAAGTCTCCTGTGGATTTGAATCATTTTAAGAAAATAAACTTTTTAACAGAACTTCTTCTAATACATTTAAAGTGGTATAAATCATCTGTGCAATGTAGTATCCAGAATCAATATTGACAATTACATCATCTTCTCTGCATGACTAGTGCTAGCATTACTATTGCATGCATGATTGCATCACACTGGAACTGCTTACGCTATATCAATTGATGTTGGACTTTTGTTTTGAGTGTGAATTTAACTTCATTTGTCAGGTGATCACTCACTAACACTAATCTTGCTCAAGACAAATCATCAAAGGATGTACATCATCCTGACAAACTTGAAAATCCTGTTTGTTTTTAGTGTAATATGTTTCTGTCTCCCATGGTGTTGTTTGCTTGGGCAAAGCGAGCTATTGCAAATCTGGCAAGCAAATGACGATAGCCAAGAAGTGGGGGAGAACTTCAATGAGAAAAAGAGACAGCTTAATTAGTTTTCTTGTGATATCAATTACAATTTTTTTTTGTGACATGGCTATCTACCATGCTCAATGATTTCCTTTGACTGGCTAATGTAGTAAGATTTATGGTACTTTTGCAAAATAGCATTTTAATCTGTCCAAATGTTTGTTACAAGTATGATTATGCTGCCTTAAAACAGCATGTAAACTTCACCTTGCCACATGCAGTACCTCCTCATTGTAACTCATTTTGCCAGAGTGAGTTTCACCTGAACCAGTAATAATTCCCCTTGGATGAAGTACTGTCAATGATAATCCCTTGCATACTGGGCCAGTTACAGCAAGATCTGTTGGATCCATTCTTTATAACCAGTTGTAAAGTTCATTTTGAAAATAGTACTGATTCAATGATACAGGGAAAAATATTCAGACATACATTATATGCAGTTTTCATAATCGTCTTGGATGTGTAATGTAAAACTTAATTTATCACTCTATGCAAAGTTTTAAAACTGATGTACATCGTATGTCCTTTACAGAATTTTCAACAAATAATTTGTTTCATTTAATGTCATGTGGAATTTATTTTGCAGTGACAGTACTCACCCTCATGCTAAGGTGAAGGATCTCGGCCTGCGTGAGGCGAGTCTTCATTAGGAGGATCATGGGACACCAGTCGTCTGCTCTGTGCAGCTCCAGGGCTCTGTTCTTGGGTAGCCACTTGCCACAGCCAAACACCTTGCACTGGACGCGGACAACTTTTCCACACACTCGTTCATGGTTCTGAAAGAAGAGCCAAACATGACGTGGTGTTTGAGCACTACTCTTTAGGACAGCCCTTCCACTACTACTGCCCCAGTATTGCAGGCAAGGGCAGTACAAGATGACTTGCAAAATTATGAGGATTTCTAATGGCAAAGGCCCCATGTTGTGAACAGGTAAGTTTCCAATCAAATTACTTGCCCAACAGTGCACGGTCTTATGGGGGGGGGGGGGGGGTGGGGGTGAACATTTCGGATAAAATCCAACATTTCACCAATGGATGTTGCATCCATTGGGCAGGACATCAATCTAGGATCTCCTGTTCATGAGTCTGGAAAGACATATTGAATATTAGTTTGCATGAATAGAAGCCAAAAAACCAGAACAAAACAGGACATTGAAAGTTTGAGCAAAAGTTTCAGGGAAGAAAGTTACGATTTTGTTTCTACAGTTGTATTCAATGAAAACAAAGTGGCAACTCTGTAATTCACACTGCACAAGTTCATCCCATATTATCATTCAATTAATATTATTTAGAAGCAACATAACTTATCATCAGGATATGATTTCATAATCTTGTGACATGTGGATGCATGATATGGCAAGACATAATGATTTTAAAACCTTCCTTTGAAATAACAAGTAATTTCATACACAGCAAGTACCTAACAATGCTCTGAAATATTTAGGTTAAACACATCATACGGATGCATTCTTACAGTAGGAAATAATGGTAAACTGCCCAAACTAGAACTATCACTCACTGTGATTAATATACCCCCACCCACACCTGAGGAAATTAGCTCAACCAGGATTTTTTTTTTTTACTTTTTAATGAAAAAAAAAAAACATGGCAATGCACTGTCCACAGTAAATAAATGTATTGCTCACTGTTTTAGTCAAATGTCCCACATCTCAAGTCAAGTGCTCAAAAACTGAGTGAGCAAGATAAATTGATGATTTCTATGGTTTTTATTAAAAATTGTGTAACCATAGCAACACAATGTTGGATATCAAGAAAAAAATGAAGTTTGCACAACTATATATCATAGCCGTCACATGTGCCAAATTTCAAGCCAAATGCTACAAGTAATAGGATGAGGGACTTAGTTGAATTCACAATATTAGTGCATCATTATCATTTAAAATGCACTGTTACCATGGCAACACATTGTTCAACAATGATGAAATACAAAGTTTGCATATCTCTGTACTACAATGGTTGCATGTGTGCCAAATTTCAAGCCAAATGCTCAAAGACTGAGGGAGTTACCTGAATCTGCAATATTTTTATACGATTTTCATTCAAATTATGCTGTTACTATGGCAACACAATGATCAACCATGATGAAAGTTTAAGTTTGCACATCTACGTACTGTAGTGGTCCGGTGTGCCAAATTTCAAGCTAAATGTTCAAAGACTGAGGAAGTTGGCGGAATCCACATGCTTTTTGGTGAAAAATGTTGTTACCATGGCAACGCATTGTTCAACAATAATGACAGATTAAGTTTGAACATCTATATGCTATAGTGGTCACATGTGCCAAATTTAAAGCCAAATGCTCAAAGACTGGGTGAGTTAACTGAATCCACAATATTTTTGCATGATATTCATTCAAAATATACTGTTACCATGGCAACACATTGATCAACAATGACCAAAGACTATGTATGTTCATCTACATACTTTAGTGGTCAGATGTGCCAAATTTCAAGCTAAATGCTCAAAGACTGAGGTAGTTACCTGAATCCACAATATTTTTGTATGCATTTTAGTGAAAAGCTGCTGTTACCATGGCAACCCATTGTTCATCACTGACGAAAGATTAAGTTTGCACATCTATAATAGTATATGCTATAATGGTTGCATATGCCAAATTTCAAGCCAAATGCTCAAAGACTGAGGGAGTTAACTGAATCCACAATATTTTTGTATGATTTTTCATTCAAAATATGCCGTTACCATGGCAACGCATTGATCACCACTGACGAAAGATTACCTTTGCACATCTACGTACCACAGTGGTCATGTGTGCCAAATTTCTAGCTAAATGCTCGAAGACTAATGGAAGTTAGCAGAATCCACAATATTCTTGTATGTTTTTTTGGTAAACAAAAGCTGTTACCATGGCAACGCATTGCTCACCACTCACGAAAGATTAAGTTTGCACATCTATATACTATAGTGGTCATGTGTGCCAAATTTCAAGTCAAATGCTCTAAGATTGAGGGAGTTAACTGTATCCACAATATTTTTGTATGATTTTCATTCAAACTATGCTGTTACCATGGCAACACATTCATCAACAATGACAAAAGAGTAAGTATGCACATCTACATACAATAGTGGTCACACGTGCCAATTTTTAAGCCAAATGCTTGAAAACTGAAGGAGTTAGGCTAATCAACACATTTTTGTGTGATTGGTTAAAAAAAAATACTGTTGCCATGGCAACAGATTCATTACCACACACATCAAATGTGTTTTGCACAAATATACATTACATTGATCACATAACCCAAATTAAAACTGAATTGATACAAAACTAAGAGAGTAGAGCAATCCACAACATTTTGCAAGATTTTTATGAAAATCTTCTGTTGCCATGGCAACGCATTATGAAATACTCATGAAAAAGGTCTCCTGCACATCTGCCTGTGATAGCGGTCACAAATGCCAAATTTGAAGTTAATTGCTCAAAAAATGACAAAGTTGTTTGATCCACAAGTTTTTATGAAATATGCCGTTGCCATGGCAACGCATTATGCGATACTAACGAAAAGGTGTCTTGCACATTTACCTTTGATAGCAGTCACACATGCCAAATTTGGGGTCAATTGCTCAAAAAATGAGAGAGGAGTTCGATCCACAACATTTTGTTAGATTTTTTAAAAATTTGCCGTTGCCACGACAACTCATTATGCAATACTAACGAAAAAGGTGTCTGGCACATCTCCCTTTGATAGCAGTCACACATGCTAAATTTGGGGATAATTGCTCAAAAAAAGAGAGAGTAGTTCGATCCACCAGTTTTTACAAAAATATGCCGTTGCCATGGCAACGCATTATGCAATACTAACGAAAAAGGTGTCTTGCACATCTACCTTTGATAGCGGTCACACATGCCAAATTTGGGGTCAATTGCTCAAAAATTGAGAGAGGAGTTCGACCCACAAGATTTTGCAACGGACCGCCCACCCGACCGACCGACCGCCCACCAGCCCGACCGACCGACCGGCCAACTGACCGGCCAACCGACCGGCCACCCGACCTCAGGGTGATTCCTATATACTCCCCCACCCCCTACACACTATGTGTGGGTGGGGGTATAAAAAGAATAAACTGAGGTATAGACTTGATAGTTTGTTTCATTTTTTGGCATAATGTCTCATCTTTAAGAATAATTTGCCCAAAATAAACCTCGAGTGTTAAAAATTGAGGAAAATTTGAAACCTAACTTCAAATTTGTGTGCTATGTTGCCAAATCATACAATCAAATAATACAACATGGTATCCCCGTCTAACTGTAGTCCTTAATCAAACCTAATCTGTAGATTAAGTCTAAAGATGCTTCCCATACCCTATGCAAGGCTCAACATTAGCAGTGGCCAAGGGCTACCAGAAATAGTTTTGATGGCCCTGTGTCACCAAATTACTTCATGTTCAGTGTTTTTCTGTATTTTCTATAGCCACCATATTTCCTTATCAGGCCACCAAAACAAAAAATTTAATGATTTTTGGTGGCCCGCAGAGGACGCTAAAAGAAAAGGTAAATAGTGTCGAGCCTTAGTTTTGTACTGGTTGTTTTTGTTTTTAATATCAAACACCAAACTGTCTCTCTCTCTCTTTCTCTCCCATCTCTTTCAATACAAGTGACATGGTACAGGGAACCTGGAATATACAAAGTAAGTTTGCCAACAAAGAGGAATCTCTTGTGCAGAAGATTATTAAAAGTTATCAATCATAATGAGGTCAAACTGGTGGTCAAAGCAACCTCCATCATAACATATTTTCCATGTATAGAAAATTTCTAGAGGGATTTGTTTAATAACAAAAGTGTGCCTGACTTTAAGATACCCAAATGACATTCTGGCCAAACCAAACCTTGCTATAAATATCTGTTTCCAAGCTTATTATTTATCCTTACAGATATGACCTCATGAGTGCTATTCTTTAGGCATTCTTTCCTATTAGGAATACTTTAATGTTGATAAATTGTTTTTTTCTTGTTTCAGAATATTACTTTTTCATAAAGCAGCAAAGTGGTGACAAGGATTCAAGATAGAAATCTTCTTTTAAATATAATTCTTAAGTATTAATTGTTTTTGACGACTTGATTTTGATAGTTTTTACATGTCATGGACTCTCGAAAATGGTTATGAATGTTTGATATTGCTGAAAATCAAACAATCAAATCCAGAGATGAGGTATATGTATGTTATAAGACCATTACAGACATTTACCAATATAGGGTATGACCAGATACTACATAAACACTTAAAAGCTTCCAACTTAAACATATTTTTCAACATTCGAGTTTGGACAAGAGGAAATGCAGATATCACATTTGCTAGATCTCAACAGATAGAAATTACATGTCTTAAGGCAAATTTTCTTACTTTGCAGCTCTCCTGATTATAACCAGTACAACAGTTATCAAAATTTATCGCATATCAACTGGACCCCATGGAAGACAAGCTAATGTACTATTAGCTGAATGTGGGGTTTCCAGCTTTCTGCTCGGATGGAAAGTAAGTAAAGCAAAAATGGGCAATTCCGTATGGGAAGGGCAAAAACAGCAAAATTCAAAGTTAAGTAAATGCTCAGAAATTTCAGTTTCCCGTACAGACGGATTGTTGTATTTACGGAAACAAAAAACCCTTTACCAATAACTTTCCTCGTTTTTGTTGTACACACTTTTGAAGTTGGAAGACTATTTATTGTATTTATCTAAAATTTTACAATATTAAATGAAAATTTAAAATGAAACAACTTAAATATCTCTCTGCTTTATCCATACTTCCACATCTTTATTCCTATGCTTCAACAATCACATCTAATGAAGCATTCAGTCACTCTCATTATGATATTTTTTGGAGAAATTTTCAAAATCTACTGACAAATTGACGTAATTCCGTTACCATAAAATTGAAAAAAGTTTTCTCCTGAACAAACTAATCACTGATTTTTTCTCCCCTTGTAAATTTTTTCTCTACATGTGACTATCTGAAAAGTCACAAAATATTTTGTGAAATATCTCCTTCAGTTCTTCTGTAATTGTGGTAACGGAATTACATGGTAACGGAATTACACGCACATCTAATATGGAAGAGAATGACATATCCTACTTTCGTGCCAATATGTATGTGAACTGTCCATGAAATAGCTTCAGGGCATTATTATTGAGCTTAACAGTGTTAGTGATTGGCAGTAAAGGAGTGAAAGCTGAAATATGGTATGATACACTGACATGACTCAGCATACAGTGTAGCTGGATGCCTCTGACAGTGAGTCCTGACATCAGGGTACACGCTTGACAAGACTTCTTGTGCTGAAAGTCTCCTCCCTTCCTTCACCTTCTCTCATGTACAAGAACTACATGTGTACATGGAGACTGTGCTAACTGATAACTTTATAAGGTTTGCTACAGATATTCATTCTCAAATGTTAAAAATCATACTGAATTCTGAGATATCAATTTGTATATTTTCTTGCTAAAAAGTCTCATGGTTTCATACAAAATCTAAGTATAGTGATGAGGGACTATTGAATGGGTGTGATGCAGCATAAATTGAACAAAGGTTACAAAGAAGAGGAAGGACATAAAATTTCTTTAAAAGGAAAAGAGAGCACTGCTACTGACAGAAAGAAATGAACAGGATAATATTTGTGAGGAAAGATCAAGAATTTAAGAGAAGGATCATACACAATGTGATAGAAGTCATAACTTGACACGGGAATGTGAATGTGACATCTTGATCTTTCTGTATGCTAAAGGCTTTATTATCACCAAGTCGATAGTCTGACCTTTTATTGAACATGTCCTGTTTTCATCCTCAAGTACTTTATCTTTAATGGTAAGTATATGACTATTACCTTCTTTCATTTGTTTCTTAGATCTTTCCTCCACAGAGACATGTATTTTGATTTTCATGCCCATTTGATACAGAGCATCTGCTACCCTTTGAAATTTGTTCTTTAATCCTTTCTTTTTGAAAGGAATAAAGACAAAAACACCATTTGTGATGAACATTTACCCAGTCAGTAATTGTGATACAGCTCTATAATGTAACATTTAGGCCTATACTTTCCAATCCTAAGAAGATTTTAAATATTAAAGTCAATGGGCTTCTGCTTCTACCTTTACTCTTCATGTTACCATTTGCTGTACAATCCAGTTTCCTTTCATACAAGTGCCATTACAGTTTATTTTATAATTTGCTTTCAGGCAGTCAAAATACAACTTACTGCAAAAGAGAAGATGCACACTTCTTGTGAGTAAATATATGGCAACACTCAAGATGAGAAAATAGACAAAGTCAAAGAAGAAAGACAGAGACAGGAAACTTGCAGAAAAATTATACGCCAAGTCATGATTGTGTTTCTAAAGACATCATTTGGAAATTTTGTGTGGTCAGAAGTAAATACTAACACTATTCACAGGTAAATCTAACTCTAACACAGTGAGCTGCAGATGGATAAAAGAGGCCCTCTTACCTTTCTATGAATTAACAGAATTTGGTGGACTCACTATAATGGTTCAAAAAGTTGTAATTTGTTAAAGTTATTTTTGCAGTTTTCTATTTCCTTTTTAGTTTAGTTCATTTTATTTTGGTGGGCTTAAGTAGGACTTACACTGTAATGCATTTATTAAATTATGCACTACATTATATACCAGGGGGCAACTTCAGCTATTAGTAAAATGTCACAAGTTTTTAGTGATTAATATATGCCACAATATATAGATAATAATGATTAAGCACTGGTGCAGTACCATAATCATATAAGAAAATTTTCTTTTCTATTTATGATTGAATTGTAATTTGTTATATTTGTCATTGAACCACAACTTACTTTTCACTTAACAAATTAAAAGTTTCAAGCATCTTTAGTGTTCATCCTTAATATTAAACATTGTGTTCAATGATGGGGCTGCACACTGTGCTCTCGCACTGTAAATTGGCACTTTATGATTTAGATTTAAATTCAGTGTCAATCAAGACAGTTTTCTATTATTTTCTTATGCATGTGCACATAATATTTATGTAGAATACTTGTAAGTAATTCACACATATTGTCAATTATTGGCATATTTAGGAAGAAGAAAACAGAGAAATCTGTCTTGCATGATATCAACAAAAGAAATACAAGAAAATTTGAGTATTGTTGACTGGATTTATAGAATTGTACTTGTGTAGGGCTATTCTAGCGTAATTCCGTTACCATGTGTCTTAGATGTCATTTACCTGCAGAGTGTGAAATTCTTAACTTGAAAGTAGACAAATTTTGATGGATGTGGTACTTAGAAGTTATGAGATCTTGATTGACATAGTTACAACTTCAAATCACAGTCATTAGCATGAACATTTTATGTTTTTTGACAATAAAAACTCATTTGGCACCTACACACTTGTAGCACTTCAAGGTCAAAGGCTAGAGAGTACTTAATTAGTGGTTATATTATAGCTAAAGGCATAAACAATCTTTATCAAGACATTTCAGAATACATGAGTACTAAGAATGTGTATTTTTTCCAGTGTATTTCAGAAGAAGTAATTCCGTTACCATTTGTGTAATTCCGTTACCACTGACTTTACAGGGAAAAAGCGTGCTGTTTGGAAAATGTGATGAAATATTTGAAAAACAATACAACCGAATTGAAGTCAACACAATCAAAGATGAAATCAGATAACAACCTACAGTGTATGTGTTATAGATTTCAGAGAAACAACTCCCAAAGTCAGAGTTGAAGTTGTGACTAAATTCTCTGGTAATTCCGTTACCATCGCACATAGACCTCCTTTGTAACCAACCAAGTGAGAACATTTAACAAATTTGTATTTGGGGTGACAGTGTGAGTACCTCTGCATCTTTTAAATGTATCAAGAGAAGGCAAAGTAATCAATCCTGTATACAGGGTGAAAGAATATGAGCCAAAATTCTCTGATTTGTAATTCCGTTACCGCGGAATTGCCCAAATGTAAAGGGTTTTAAATTCTGACAGATCAAATAATATCATGGTATCAGTAAAAATCTTTCATACCTCAATATAATCAGTATAAGATCCTCTCCAGGAGCAGTTTTTACAACGGGCATTCTTAAATTTCTGAAGCCGTCGCTGTGCTGTTTGATCAGGCTTAAGCTTTAAGAAAGAGGAAAAGAAGAAAAATTAAAAACAAAAATGCAGCCAGCATTTCATGAAGACATTTTCAAGTATTACAAGCTTCATGATAGTAACAAAGCTAGCAGCTGGGCACCAGTAAATGAGCTGCAATTATCATAATGGTTACTATGGTAACTGTAATTAGAATATCTTAAATTGCTAGCCACCTTGGAACACAGGCCTGACATACAGGTGTACATGTATTACTCTTTAGTGTCTTGCTCTGCTTCATTTTCAAAAAGAAATCTTACAAACACATAACGACATAGCCAAATAGCATGACACTATCAATATCAACCTAAAATCAATTTGCAGTGCATTTTTTTGTGTGTGTATATTCTAGCAAAGGTGTTTGGTAGTCACGACATTCTGTCCATCTTAAACCCATTGAGGATGAGTCCCGAGTGTACTCGGGCAAGTGTCTATGGGAAATGCATGTTGTAGCAAAATCAACCCATCCTCAACGGGATGAATAACTGCACATATTCCTACGAACACTAACACACTTGTAATTCAAGATGCATCATTGCAATTAATACAGCTTGCTTCAATGGCATTTCTTATATCATGACTGTACAATGAGCCATGTCATGAATTTTCTAGAAATCTCACATTCTTCACAGAAAATCTTCAGCTAGTCTAGTCGAAGTCATCTGTATTACATATTCTGATTCAAAATGAGTTGATGCATTATTTTGCTGTGTACTCTAGTGTATGTTGGAGAGATATTTGGTTTCAGTTGTTTTTGTTGTTGCTAAATCACTTTATTCAATCAACAAAAATTAAAAAAGCTTTGGCAGGGGTATGATCACAGTCAATGTATTCATGCTTGCTCACATACTCTGATTAAAGAAAGAAAACAAAAGCACCACAAATATCATGTTAATATACAACATGTCCCAGAAAAAACAAAACCGGGTTTCCATGCAACTTTTTACTATCGAAATCACACATTTTCTTTATGAGATATACATCAATGGAAAGATAAACTTTTCTTCTTTCATTTGATGTGCAACTTAATGTTCATCGTTCATGCATGACCGAGTTGGAACAATGAACAGTGGTGCTACCAAATTTTCATTTGCATGCAAATATGATGACTTTAAGTGAATTTTTCAGATTTTAATGTTACGTTTTCGAAAAACAAAGTTCATTTAATGGCCAAATATTCATATTTTCTTCTTCCATATGAGACCGAACGCATCAAATATGAATAACGCATGCTTGAGAAAAATATGCATGAAAGCATGCTTCATTTCTCTACCGATTCTACGCATGGTCGAAAAACAAGCATTCAGCTCTCCCAACTTAGCATCAGACAATGGGCTCATCTGCACCGTTGAATTCACACAAAACAACCGCAGTGCTACAGTGAATGTTGTGGGGGGGGGGGTATTTACAGAGAATGCTGTATGAGACGGAAAGCCCTTTGTTTGTCATTTATTTAGAATAAGCTATGTTATGAGACATAACTAAAATTATTGAAGACTAATATCGTGAGTATGCTCAGGCTGCACGCAGTACAATGGCTATGGGAAATCAACATTACAACAATGATAAACATTTTGATGATTTTCTACCTCAAACTCATTTCACTGTTTTCATTCCTCTCTACATTTCCCTCACGCGTGGTTAGTCCTTCATCATTGACAGGGTTTTGAAGTTTTTGAAGGGGGAAGTGAAGTAAAAAGAGGGTACATCACTTTATTTATCACTGAACTTGCACTTTGAACATTTCAAAGGTGCAAGTGCAGGGCAGAAAGTCATCTTTTTTCTTGGGGGGGGGGGGGGGGGGGAGGGTTGAGGTGGCTCGGAAGGTGTTTTTTTTTCGGTCCGTTTCTCCCATCCCACCTTCCCAAACATTCCGCTGATGAACACCATTTGCTCTAGAAGTAGTTAGCTGCATGGTCACGCAAGCTCATGATCATGTGCTAAAATTTAAGCCAGTAATAATCTCTTTTATCCCCTCCCTTCATGTGTGTGTAAATCCATTGAAGCATGAAGGCCATTGTTATCTGCCAAGTTGGGCATGTCGGGGAAAGCTAACTGGCTCTTTGTTTACTATCTATCTATCTGGGTAAAATGGAAGCATAACTATTTTTAAATTAATTTTTCTCGAGCAGGCGTTGATCATTTTTGACGCTTGGGATATCATATGAAAGGAAAAAGAATGGATATCAAGGCTATAATTTTATTTTTTTTTGCAAAATATTGCTGAAAAAGTCTGAAAAACTCATTCAAAGTTGACATTTGCTCATGCAAATGAAAATTTATTAGCCCTACTGTCTATTGTTCTAAATCAGTCATGCACAAATTTTGAACAATGAGTTGTGCATCAAATGAAAGAAGAGAATTGTATCTTTCAATCCCTGTACATTACATAAAGCAAATGTGATTACGATTGCAAAGAATTGCAATGAAACTCGGTTTCATTTTTTCTTGGACAGGCTGTATACATATAAATATACACCTAGACATAAAATATATTAAAGAAATAAGAGAAGAAAAATTCTACCTCTCTCAGCTTCAGAGCAGCGCCACATGTTGGGCATTTTATCTGTTCCAATGGTGGTAAATTTCTGTTCAAAAGAAACAATACAGACATATAAGTACATACATACAGTACAGTCATAACAGTCACAGCATATAATTGCATTTCCATTAAAAGAGTATTTTCTTTTATCACAATGTTTTCATTTAGCTACCTTTGTGCATGTTAATGTTAAACTGTGACTGCAGTTTTGTTGGATATGGAATAAATGAAATACATTGTTTGCACAGTGAGCAGTTAGGAAACTCTTCTGGGCTTCAAAAAGATTCCTCATCCAAAGATGTGTTAATTTTCAAAAAAAAAATCAAGAAGGACAGGAATTTGCCATAAAAATGAAAAAAAGGCATCAATGCTGAATGAAATAAAGACTACTTCAACGGGTCATCAGCAGAACAAGTGAGGGAAAGAAAACTCATTTGTCCAACTTCATTTCATATGCCAACAATAAGTTACAAGCAGTAAACAACAACAACAACAACAACAACAACAACAAGACCTGCCACTACAATGTGTAGATAGCAAATTTCAAATAAAATAGTTTAGAATGTTGGGATAGGTAGATCAGTTTTGCAAGCAAATCAAAAGCATCCATACACAATAGCTCATTTAAAAACACTACCAGTGTAACCATGCTTTATAAAACTTGGTACTTCATAAAACTTGAGTTTTGAACATTTTCAAATCATGCAAGACAAGAGGTAGGTAAAATATCAGTCTGTCTACTTTTGAATAACAATCTCATAATCCTTGTTCTTTAGCCAGATCATCATTATTTGTTGTTTTCTAAACATCAACTCTTCCATTTCATCAGGCTGCATGATGACAAGAGAGTATCATGCATCATAGAAACTTGATCAAAGCAACATGGAACAATGACATACAATGGATGGTTGTACACACCACCAACAAATATCAAACCCACTTTGTTAAGTAGACGGCCCAGCAGCTTTTACAGCATGCATGCTTGCAGTCACCAGAAAAGGGTTCTCTGTGTGGGAGTTTACACAGTGGACAGGTGACGTCTTGGGCAGAGGTTTTTCTGTTGGAATCCATCTCAAGATCAAGGTCAACACCAACCATTTGTGCACTATGAACCTGCAGAAGAAAAACAAGGAAAAGTAGAAATTACGTGGTGCGTAATATATGTCCCCCCCCCCCCCCCCCCCCCCGGAAGTAGCATTTTGTATTAAACAAAATGTACAATATAGGTCAAAAATCAAGGTCAACGGTCAAAATTCTGTGTAGAAGTTTTGAAGCCCTCACCTAGTGCCATCACATAATAAAAGCAAACGGAATTGAAATAGGGTACGTTAGAAATGGCGGAGTAGCATTTTGTAGCCAATGTAAAATATAGGTCAAAAATCAAGGTCAAAGGTCAAAGAAGTCAAAGGTCAAAATTCTGAGTAGAAGTTTTGAAGCCCTCACCGGGTGCCATCACTTAAAGCAAACCGAATTGAAATCGGGTTACAAATGGCGAAGGAGTAGCATTTGTAGCAAAATGTACAACATATGTCAAAAATCAAGGTCAAAGGTCAAAGAAGTCAAAGGTCAAAATTCTGTGCAGAAATTTTGAAGCCCTCACCTAATGCCATCACATAAAGCAAACGGAATCAAAATCGGGTTAGAAATGGCGAAGGAGTAGCATTTGGTAGCAAAATGTACAATACAGCTCAAAAATCAAGGTCAGCTATGTCAAAGAAGTCAAAGGTCAAAATTCTGTGTAGCAGTTTCGAAGCCCTCACCGGGTGCCATCACTTAAAGCAAACGGAATTGAAATCGGGTTACAAATGGCGAAGGAGTAGCATTTGTAGCAAAATGTACAATATATGTCAAAAATCAAGGTCAAAGGTCAAAGAAGTCAAAGGTCAAAATTCTGTGCAGAAGTTTTGAAGCCCTCACCTCGTGCCATCTCATAAAGCAAACAAAATCGAAATCAGGTTAGAAATGGCGAAGGAGTAGCATTTTGTAGCCAATGTACAATATAGGTCAAAAATCAAGGTCAAAGGTCAAAGAAGTCAAAGGTCAAAATTCTGTGTAGAAGTTTTGAAGCCCTCACCTAGTGCCATCACATAAAGCAAACGGAATCAAAATCGGGTTAGAAATGGCGAAGGAGTAGCATTTTGAAGCAAAACGTACAATATGGGTCAAAGGTCAAGGTCAAAGGTCACAACTGAAATTCTGTGTAGAAGTTTCAAAGCTCCCATGTAGTGTTATCATATAAAGCAAACAGAATCAAAATTGGCTCATAAATGACAGAGAAGTATCAAATTGAACATTTTGATCACACACGGACGCACAGACGGACGGACGGACGGACGGACACACAGACACACGTACGGAGCCCGTTTCATAGTCCCCTGCTCGAACTCGTTCGGCGGGGACAATAAACTTGTATGTCGGTACTTTCCTGGTTCAGGTACCTAACAAAAGCTAAAATTAAGACGAATAAAAGTAATCACTATTAAATGTCTTAGTTTGGACTCCTTCATGCATTAACACTGTCCTCGTGGTGTCTACATGTACAGATACTGTATTTTGACAGTCTATTTCTAGCCCATTTGTAACTTACTATGGGGTCAATATTTTTTATCAACTGGAAAAAACAAAATATTGTGCGAATACTAGCTTGCGACCTTGATATAGCCTACCATGACTAATTTGTAGTCTCGATAGTTTCAACTTTAAAATCTAATGTCATGTATAAGGCCACAAAAAAAAAATTGTTGCATTGGCGTAACATGAGATTTTCAAATAGGGTCGGTCGGGCGGATTTTTTTTTTTTTTTTTTTTTTTTTTTTTTGCAACCTGCATTTTACGTGTAAAACTCGTGCTCAGCTCAGTAAACAGTTACAACTGCTGCACCGGTACCGAATGTGCTGTGTTCATCTATTCTACAAATCATTTATGAGGCCGATATTACTGGAATTATACCCCTTCACAGAATTTAAAGATGTTGAAATCCCTATCCTGAATGTTTTCACTTCATATTTTACTATTTTGACTTAGATAAGATAGATGCAAATTGACCCATATGTACGATCTTTTCACCGCACACGGCGATCTCTATTACAGTCCCACATATACAGATACGTGTAAGTTCTCCACACAAGAAACCTATGGCAAAACTGTGCACAATACATCGCAGTCTGAATGCTACGTATACACTGAATAAATCTTTTTTTTTTTTTATCTTTCAATTTTTTTTTATTAAAGAACATCAAACAAAATTACAGAGATCAAAAACATGATTATACAAATAGAAATAAACAAAAAAAAGAAAAAAAAATAAGAAAAAGCAGCATACAAAAACCAATCATGTCCATTATGAATTACTAAACAGTATACATTCTATCAAATAAAACAGTGTTATAACGAGGTTTTTAGGAACATAATTTTACCATTAACCCTTTGATTCATCAGGTCCGTAGTCTATCAAGATACAAAAACAAACAATAAAAGGGGACCAACAAAATAAGTGACACATCCGGGACTCCGGGTTCAACTACATAAATAAGTTAAAAATCCAGTCTCCATTTCCGAAAATGTAAAGCAAGCGTACCCTTTTTCTTTGCCAAACAATACTCTAAATCCTTGTTAGTCTTAAGACAAGCTTTCAATCCCATGAACTCTGGGGTAGTACCCTGAAATTTACAAATATATTATATAATATTTGTACGAGAAGAAAAATATAAGTTAAAAATTTATCCTCATGTATACCAAACATTTTTTCAAAATCTGAGACGATTATATTTGTACCTTCTTTCTGATTAATAATACTGATAACCTCATTCCAAATTGGCTTTATTTTCTCACAGTGAAGGAATAAATGAACAATCGTCTCTGGCGTCTTGTTACATAAAGAGCAATTTGGCGAATCTTTTCTTTTAATATTAAACAAAAAATCATTCAACGCAATTGCTTTATGAAAAACTTTGAAATAAAAAGAACGAAGCCGTGTATTAATAGTACACTTAAAGTTTCTCAAGTGGATTTTCTCCCAATTCAAATTTTCACGGTCCACACCTAATCCTTCCCAATACACTGAATAAATCTTGTTAGAGTAGGGCCTACGTGTCCCGTCCGTGTTGGAAACAGATGACGTACTGATCAAGGAAGGCTTATGCGAGGCACTAGATCTCTCCCTCGTGATCGTACATCCGATACCCCGGCGTGTTTTTTTTAGACAGCACAGATTGGGGAAACTAAAAATCTATCGGGGACCCTATTCCTAAACCTAACCCTACTCCTAATCCTAACCCTAACCATCAAACCCTAACCCTAACCCTAACCCTAACCCCAACCCTAACCCTAACCATAACCATAACCAAAAACCCTAACCCAACGTTTTTCCCATAGGTTTAACACGCGCCATGCCCCAATCTGTGCCGTCTTAAAAAAAAACGCTCCCGGGCCGGCCCCAGAGCCGTTTCCACTTCCGGGTTTGTGCGATCGCGATCGCAATCAACAAGATATTTGATATCGATAGCAAAAAAAAAAATAATAAAAAAAAATGGGGTCGGCGGAATTTTTAAGGGTCGGGCGGGTTACGCCAATGCAACAATTTTTTTTTTTTTTGGCCTAATTTGCAAATACAGTTTGAAGTGGGTAGTTTCAGTAGCTCTAGGCTTACCTTGCAAGTTGTCTAAGTTTTTATAGAGCTTCATAATTGTTTGAAATGCAGTACAAAACACAACAACTGTACTTCATTTTGCTCTGTAATCATCATGTTTTGCCATGTAAATTGTAGCTTATGCAAAATCTATCAAATTTTCCTGAAACTTTTAGATTTTAAAAGCCATGGTAGACCAGAGAGATAGAAGAATGTAGATGTACAATTGTACCTATGCTGGCTTAAAAAAAAAAAAAAAAAAAAAAAAAAAAAAAAAAATTGCTTGGCTTCAAGTCTATGAAACTTAAGACGACAAAATTAGCTTTACCTTGTACATAAGTATGTACGTGCAGCATGCTTGTGTCGATACTGATACAGGAAAGATTATCATTTGTACATTCAAATCTTAAGAGAAAATGTAATTCTACAGTGTAGATTTGAAATACTTAAGTAACTCACTGATCTGAAACTTAAAATTTTGATAAATTCTAATAACCTCATTTGATCATACAGTACCAGATTGCAATGCATATGTTGATAATGTGTAGATGTGGGGTACAAAGTAAGTACAGAGTTATGGCCTGAAATAATACATGAAGGTGTCTCAGAGCATTATATCTGTCTCTTCAAACACAAAATAGAAAAGAAAAATGAATTCCCCATTTGTTTGTGTATAATTTTTAGCACTCCAACCACAGAACCAGTATTGATATCGTGGTTCATGGCAAAAGTGAACTAGTCTTCATATTACAGGATTTTCAGAAATCATGTTCATGACCTTGATAATTCATGACAGTGTATATTCTGGGGGTGTGTAGTTGAAATATCACATTAAACATCATATCAAAATAAAGTATTCTAGTAGGGTTTTTCCTTTGCCATCAACTCTAGTAAGGACAGAGATACCTGCCGTCACCTCAAGTGAATCTTCAGTAAGACCTGTAATGTTGTCATTGATGAGCGCCACAAGCACAATTGTTTTGATTTCCCTTTTGAGGCTGTAGTACATGCTGAACAGTGTACTGTACCTAAAATGACACTCAGAGAATCCCATTTCCTTGGACAAAGTCATTTTGTAGAGAGGTAAAGTTGAAAATGGTAACTGAATTAAGAAAATGTCCAACACCAAAAATCTAAAAGGAGGAATGTTAATTGAAGACCAGCTGCACAGCCTGTCATGAAAATAAGAATAGAAATAAATTGATTCTACATTTTCCTTTCTTAATCATACAGTTGTAGAATGACTCAATAATGTTGTTCTTACACTCTCCCTGAGGTCGACTGAATAGGAGAGGCAGATAGACATATCATATCCTTCAGAGTAGGTGCAAAGATAACCATTAACCAAACAAATGTAAGTACATGTATATAGGTATAGCATCCATGTCAAAAGGAGGTTTTCCCATTCACTTTGCATGTAATGTCCCATACGTAAGGCATTTGTCCCATACGTACACTGTAAGCAAAATTTAATTAGTTATAAGATGAAGGACTAATTAAATTTCAACATTTAGTTTTGCTAATCTGGAGTTAAAATGAATGAATTAGAACTTCCTAAAGTATGATTGGTCAATGTTAGAAATCTTCAGAAAAAAACTTAAAACAAGAGACCCGCGGGTCTAGCGCTCACCCGAGTATCGCAAGTTCACCTTTCACGCAGTCACTAATCTAAATTATTCACAGCTCTACTAAAATTTGACCAGGCTTCTCAAGTAGAAGATGAAAATGTACAATAAGGGCCGAAATTTTTAAAGATTCCTTAATTTGGGGGGATTGGGGGCCCCCTGGGGCCCTCTGGGTGGGGCATGGTGCCCATTTTGATAAATTGAGATCCTGACCCCCTAGGGATGCTACCTGCCAAGTTTGACGAAAATCCATCATGAGGTTTTCAGGAAGGAGATGAAAATGTACAATTCAGGCCCCCATTTGGACCTTCCCAACCCCCCCCCCCCCCCCTGCCCCCAAGAGGGGCACCCCTGGATTTGCTATGAACGAACTTGAAACTACAGTCATTAATGTACTCACTCATAGTATTTTCTTAGCTCTATAACTTCTGATTCTAGAGAAGATTTTTAAAGATTCCTTCATTTTGGGGGGTTTGGCCCCCCCCCCCCCCCCTGGGGCCCCTGGGTGGGGCATGGTGCCCATTTTAGATCCTAACCCCCTAGGGATGCTACCTGCCAAGTTTGGTGAAAATTGGTCATGGGGTTCTCAAGAAGAAGATGAAAATGTATAATTTAGGCCCCATTAGGACCCCTCCCCACCCCCCTCCCCTGGGTCCCAAGGGGGGCACCCCTGATTCTGCCATGAACAAACTTGAAACTACAGTCATCAATGTACTAACTCATAGTATTAACTTAGCTCTATCACTTCTGGTTCTAGAGAAGAAGATTTTTACAGATTCCTTAATTTTGGGGGGTTTGGGCCCCCCTGGGGGCCCCCTGGGTGGGGCATGGTGCCCATTTTAACAAATTGAGTTCCTAACCCCCTAGGGATGCTACCTGCCAAGTTTGATGGAAATCGGTCTTGGGGTTTTCAAGAAGGAAGATAAAAATGTAAAAGTTTACGCACGACGGACGACGGACGACGCACGCCGGACGACGCACGCCGGACGCCAGACGAAGGGCGATCGCAATAGCTCACTTGAGCCTTTGGCTCAGGTGAGCTAAAAACATACTCAAATCCTTACGTATGGGACACTTCACTCTGGGAAAATGCATAATTTGCATAATTAATCTGCTGACCTTGTCTTACCAATTGCAAATTATACTAGCTCATACAGGGGTCATGTCCATAAAGGAACTAGGTCAAGAACATATTCAGCTGATTTTAGATATTTTTCATTTGTCCCATACGTAAGGTTTGTTTTTGATTTATGCAAATTAAAGCAGCATTTCTTGCATAAATTTGCATAATTCAATATTTTCTTTGCTGGAAATATACAATTTAACTCTTTGGCTGCAACATGATATCAAAATTTTTTTAATTAAGTCAAGATGAATTTTGAGCATCTGAGGGGACATTATCTTGGACTTGCCCTTAAAGGGAAGGTAAACCCAAAGAACAATGTGGATTGAGTGAAAGCAGCAACATTAGTAGAACACATCAGTGAAAGTTTGAGGAAAATCGGACAATCGATGCAAAAGTTATGAATTTTTAAAGTTTTGGTGTTGGAACCGCTGGATGAGGAGACTACTAGAGGATATGACGTATGAGTGGACAACAATACAAAGAAAATATAAAGGAAATTCAACAAAAATTCACTTTTCTAGAATTATGAAAGAGCAATGGACCAACCGCTTTCAGAGAGCAGGGGGAATAATTGCTACCCTTAACATATGTCAATATCAAGTAAATGGAATTTGTAATTTTCATAAAATTCATTTTACATGAAAATTGCACGTTCCATCAACTTGAACCGACATGTTACTTTACTTACTTACTTCACTTTAATCCATCGATGCTAGTACATGTGTAGGTCTGGGCCTGTTCATCAATCGATCGGTAGTCATTTGAATCAATCTTTCAATTATGAGTGGTTCTATGGCAAGGTGTGTGTGTGTGGAGGGAGAGGATTCAAGACATCTGTTAGTATCCTTCAGGGTCATATACAGATGGTAATTCTTTCCAGTAGTTGTCTAGTCTGTTTTTGAAGGAGTTCACAGATGGGGCACTGACTACCTCTTCCGATAGCTTATTCCATGATTCCACCACTCTATTTGAGAAGAATAATTTTCTAACATCAAGGTGAGCGAATGTCTTCTTTAGTTTCATAGTGTAACCACGTGTTCTGTCTTCATTGTTAACCCTAACTACGGTAGGCAGGGCTATTTAGGTAGTTGATAGAGCCGGGGCCTCCCAGACCCCCCCCCCCCCCAGATCTCGGCTGTCGACCGCGCGATCGCGACGAAAAATGGCACACACATTGCCTATGATGTAATCTAAAATACCATGAAGTTAATTCTTCAAAAAATTATCATTTATTCTAAATTATGCTAATTTATGCATAATGATGCATGAAATCAGACTATTTGGTATAAATCACAAAACAAAGCTCAAAACTGGCACATTTTTTGTGTAAATATTCTTTTTAGTGTCCTTGGCAAATGTAATAAAAAAAATTGTGATATCAGAAAAAATTCTGAAGTATTTTATTGTTTTTTGAATTTCTTATGTGTTTCTTTGTTTTACGACTTTATGTTTTTCATTGTTTTTTTCAATGGAATTTGTCCGCGACATCGCTCCGAACAAGAAAATAGGTTATTCATTGATTTTAATCAATAAAACACCAAAATAATAATGTTTTTATGAAATTTGCCTGTGAGCACAGTTTGCATTGAAATTGTACACGAATTCACGTTTTTGAGCAATTTTTGGTCTGACATGCATGTACATATTCATGCGTAACTTCGGAACCACGCTCCCGGGCGTCTCAAATTTGGTGTCAAAAGATGTGGAAGACTTGAAAGAAAAAAGTCATAAAACGTCGCAGCGATAGCTTTTTGCGATTACGATACATCGCGCGGAACGTCGAGGGGGGGGGCCCTCAGAGGCCCCCCCCCCCCCCCTTTGGCCTAGTTAGGGTTAAGATGTAGCGGGTCAGTGTCAGTGTTATATAAGCCATGGACAACGGTACTTGTAAACATCAATCATATCATCTCTCCTTCTGCGATGGATAAGCGTTGGTAATTTGAGGCGTCTTAACCGGCTTTTGTACGGTATGTCCTTCAAACTTGGTACCATCCTACGCTCTTCGTACAATGTATTACCCCTAGTACTAGGCGTTTCAAAAAACATTTCCCACTTTTGATCATTAATAGCTCAGAAACTATTCATCCGATAAAACTGTCATTAATATAAATAATAGCTGAACAGTGTACAATTTGGTTGAAGGTAATTTGAATGTGAAAGCATAAATCAGTTTCATTAAATCTAAGATTGATTTTGAAGTAAGGTTTCAAATTTTTAACCCTCTGTACAAAAATTGAACCTTGCACAGGAACCAATGATGTGTATGTGAGTGTGTGCTGACAATGGCCCTGAACAATGGACATGCCTGAACCACCTGTTGACTAGGCGTCAGTCTCCTGCTCCCAGGCACATGAACGCTTAATCAATAATTCATGTGGATTGCCCTGGGTACTGCTAGTATGGATTCATGCAGGGTTCGAAATTGGCGATGGTCTGCTGGCCATTGGCCACCCAAAATCATGTCGGACTAGCTAAAAATCATAAAATTCTGAAGTTACTAGTCCGTCTGGCTAGCCAAAATATTGCTTCAGTGTCAAAATTGATTCTAAGTAGTCCGCCTGGCTAGTTAAAAAAAAAGTTAAGTGCGACCCCTGTTGAATCATATCTTCATGCACGGTGAAGGGTAAACTGCACGCACATGGAAAAAGGAAGCACACGTTTCCATGTGCTTGCAAACACCACATTCCATTCCAGCTGGCAATCATTTTCAATTTTTGCTTCACATACATGTATCACTAAATTTGGGATATAAATAAGCATAAATGATCTAAAGTTCCTCATTTTAACTGTCTACTGATTAAATAGTCTGAGAAATTTTTCGGTTTTTGATAAAAAGAAATCATTTTGGTTAAGAGTTCAGCCGCATTTATCATTGGGGCAATATGTTTCACAGTAGATTTATTTAAGGCTCCATTTACACAGGTGTATACTCTAATTGATTTTCTTTGCTTCCTGTCACCATGTTTACGATAGAACAGAAGGTATTCTGAATCATTGTAATTTCGTTTTTCAGAAGTAGGGAGAGCACTGTCAAGACCCAACGACAGTATCGGCAGGCGTTTGACTTTTACACAGATACTGCCAGAGGCTGAATAAAGATTAGTTGTGATAGTGGAATTTCTCATGAATTAATAATGAAGCATTCAAACCCTAACCATTGTTTAGAAGCATTGTCAGGGTGTTAACCACACACTCCCATACACACCCATTGACCCCTGTGCAAAGTGAAATTTTGTACAGAGGGTTGAAAATAGAGCAAAATCTGGAACCTAACTGTGAAATTAATCATGGATTTCATGAAACTGATTGATGTTTTCATATTCAAACCACCTTCAACCAAATTGTACACTATTCAGCTATTACTCATATCAATGACAATGTTATCTGATATATAGTTTATGAATTATTAAGAATCAAAAGTGGGAAATGTTTTTTGAAACACCTAGTAGTTTGTTGGACTTGGACACAGCCTGGGAGATGTGATCTTTGAAGGAGAGCTTAGAATCTACAAGCACTCCGAGGTCTCTTTCCACTTCAGATTCTTTCAGGGTTACTGTTTCATTGCCACTTTTCATGCAATATTCATGACTTGAGGGTGACCTGCCTGCATATCTTCAACACCATGCACTTGTCAGGATGGAATCTAAGCTGCCATTCCTCTGCCCATTTATGCATCTTATTCAGATCAAGTTGCAATTTCTGAGAATCTTCCAAGGTGTCGCTTCTAGCATAAAGTTTAGTGTCGTCTGAAAAAAGCTTGATTCCACACTCAATAGTATTGGGAAGGTCATTAACATAGATCAGGAACAACAGCGGCCCGAGTACGCTTCCCTGCAGAATTCCACTGTGTACTGATGACCATTTACTACTTGTCTTCTTCCAACTAGAAATGCTCTGAGCCACCTCAGAGCCTGTTCATGGATACCAAAGGATTACACACTGTTAAGGGTAGCAATTATTCCCCCTGCTTTCTGAAAGCAGTTAGTCAAGTGCTCTTTCATAAATATCTGCGAGATTAACAGAGAATTTTTGTGGAATTTTCTTTATATTTTCTTTAAATTTTTGTCCACACTTATATGTTGTTGTTGTTGTTGTTTTGTGTTTAGTGGCGTTTTCCATTCTCTTTAGAATATTTATGCCAAACACTTATCTATAAATTTCTTTTCCTTTTATCATTTTTTTTTTTCCAAAAAGAATATTGTAATGAGTATCCTTGGTCAGCTGTCGGTACGTCTATTTGCCTGCTTAAAATATCATATCTTCTGGCCAATCCGGCTCATTGTCTCAAGCAGACTTCTCAGCCGTTAAAACGGCCTAGGCCCCTCCGATATGCAGGCAGTAGAGTCCGATGCTTACCAGCACAGGAACCTCAATTGGTCCGATACAGAGCCAAACAAAACAAACAAGCAATATTAATAAATTACAAATATATATAATAATCACATATACATGTATTCTTTTTATAAAGTAAGCAATCTCTGGGCTGTGGTGTGCATGAAAAGCCTCTTCAGGGTACACCTCGAGGCAGAGTTAGTGCAAACTATGTACACTCATAACATGTATGAAAGTTTATCTATCAGAAAAATCGTTGTGATCTTTTAACATATAACACAAGAGCTTTTTGGTACACTGGGTTAGTTGAAATTAGTAAGCTTTGAATGCTGTTCTCATGAATTTTTGTTTCAACTAACATCATAGCTCTGGGTATATATCTGGGGCAGAACATAAGAAAATGATCAACTGTTTCTGGGACGTTACAATATTCACACATACCCAACACATGTTGGTTTATATGAAACAAATTGTCATTTAAACCTACGTTCCCCATCCTAAGGCGATGTAGGATTGTCTCAGCTCTTCTGTCATTCAAGGTGCATAAATAGGTCTGAGAAACATTTCGTTGAACATATTTCAGGGAGGAGTTTGTCTCCTCCCATTTGATTTGCCATTTTGTCATATATAACACCTTTTCAGTTTTTTATTAAATTCATATTTATTCAACTTGTTATTCACTTGTATGGAAACATTTTGTAAAGCCTTTTTTGCTGCTTTATCTGCCACTTCATTTCCTGTTATTCCACAGTGTCCAGGAATCCATTCCAAACTCACTAATATTCCCTTAAAGTATAGATTAGTACAGAAACTTAGAATTTCTGTAACAAAACTTTCTTCTCTTTGAGATCGAATGGCTTCAAGGGCACTGAGTGAGTCACTATAAATAACTACTCCTGTTTGAAGTGGTGGTAGTTGATCAATCCAATACAAAGCTAACGTGATAGCCGCCAATTCGGCTCTATAAACAGATGTTTGGTTCTGCATTCTTTTACTCTGAACACATTTTTATACACTGGCACATAAAATGAAGAGGCTACCTTGCCTTCAAGTGATTTGGAGCCATCTGTATATACTGGTACATGTAAATAGTTTTGCCATTTGTTATACATCACTTCTAAGGAGGCCTGTTTTTGGAAGGCTGTGTTGTACTTATACGTCATACCTCCAGTAGTCTCCTCATCCAGCGGTTCCAACACCAAAACTTTAACAATTCACAACTTTTCGCATCAACTGTCTGATTTTCTTCAATCTTTCACTAATGTGTTCTACAAATTATGCTACTTTCACTCGGTCAACATTGCTCTTTGGGTTTGGGTTCCCTTTAAGTCCCTTTGATCAGACCAAGTACCGGGTACTTCATTTGCCTTTACAGCTTTATGTACATGACGAGTAAAAATAAATTTAGGTTAGGAGAAAAATATACCCCAAGACTTCATTCTTTGACCATCTCAATAACCTCAAGATTATCATTCTTGTTATATGAATGCATATGATATTGATGCTGAGGATTTATATGACCATGGTGTATAACATTAATAACAACACAATCCCCATGATTGAATTTGAGCTGCCATATCCAGGACAAGACCTCAAGTTTGTGGATGTGGTATCCTGCAGTAAACTGTAGGCCCGTTCACAAACAACGAAAATCGAAATTTCAATCGCGATCCAAATTTCGATTTTTTTTTTCGACCGTTCATACACAGGGAAAAATCGCACTTCGCAGCAAGGAAAGAACGATCAGTGGCCAAACTGCGCATGCGTGAAACTTGCATGACCGAAGACTGACCCCGCCCGCAGTCCCAATAGAGTTTCGCACGCGCTACGAACGATGGGATTAAAAATACCGATTTCCGAATCTCGATCGCGCTCACACACACGGCGCTTGGCAAAATAATCACGATTATTCTGAAAAATCGCACTAATAGTGCGAGTTGGATCGCGATAAGGATCGCGGTAATTAGTGAGATTTTTCTGTCCACACTGGAAAAAATTTCGAAATTTTGATCGCGATAAGAAAATCGATTTTTAAATCGCACTTTTTCCCTTGTGTGTGAACGGGCCTTGTGTATCACCAGGATCACTAACTGACTGCAAGCATTTGGCATCGTCGGCAAACAGTCTCACATTACATTCAACATCTTCGAAAATATCATCCATCCTTTATGTAGGCCTCATACTGTACTGTAGTGTAGTGTAAGTACATGGAAACATGTGTTTTATACCTTTTTCACGTGCATGAATGTTACCCTTTACCATGAATTCAGACTAGCAATGCCCAGAGCAATCATGTGAGAGGAACAAGAAACCAGCAGGACCCCATTTCATAAAAGATATTAGGACGCCAAATCTTACTGGAATGACAACTTCCAATGGCAACAGCCAATCAGGAAGCTGCATTCGTGTTGTTAGTGCATTCCAGCAAGAGTTGCTATCATATCAACTTTTTATGAAATGGGGCCTGGCAGAATTTATAGGCTAAGCCTAGTCAGCAGAGCTCTGCTGAAAAGGTGGTACCCCTGGTATGGCTATTCATGTTCAAGCATTGTTCAGGGTCGCTGTTATACAGCGACTGGGTTGTGTATAATGAGCTTGTAGGAGATCACATCATGGTTCCTGTGTAAAGTTCAAGATTGTACATGGTCATGCATCACAGCTAGGCTGCCAACACTGGAAAATAGTTGAGAGTGAGACTCCCATAGGCCAATGCTATAATTTAGGAGTCAAACTGAGTGAGATCAATAGAAATGCATGCAAATTAAATAAAGTTTTAGAGTGAGAAAGGACCAAAATGCGCGAGTCTCATGCTCAATGCATGAGAGTTGGCAGCCCTGATGCATAAATCACAGGGCTGCCAACACTGGAAACTAGTCGAGAGTGAGACTCCCATAGGCCAATGCTATATAGCAGGGCTGCCAACCTTGAGTGAGAGTTTGGCGTGAGACACTGCGAGGGAGCGGAGCGACCTCCTGGCTAGCGCCTGGCGGCCTGCTGTGCGGCCGTACGTACGTACGTACTACGTACACAGTCAGTGTATGTAAAGCGATGTAAAGCACACGTCATAGCCATACATCGTAGTACTGTAATTTGCCAAAAGTACAAGCTACGCTCACGTGGTATAGGTAGAAACCAATCGTAATCCAATAGCTCGTCGTTGTGCGCGAACCGAAAACGATTATTATTGGTTAAGCTTTACACCCGCGCGGGAAAATCTCGAAATTTTGGGCTTGGGCATATCGATATTCGGAATATCAGAGAATTTAGAGATATATTTATTTTTGTAGTCATGTACATTCCATTTTGGGGGTTTAGCGTGAGATTTCGTTTATCAGAGTGAGACAGTCAAAACTGGTTGAATTGCGTGAGTCTCACGCTCAATGCGTGAGAGTTGGCAGCCCTGTATATAGTACAGAGTCTAATTTAGGAGTCAAAATGAGTGAGATCACTAGAAGTGCATGCAAATGAAATAAAGTTTTAGAGTGAGAAAAATGAGCGAGTCTCACGCTCAATGCGTGAGACTGAGTGAGAGTTGGCAGCCCTGTAATCAAGATTTGACCAAACTCTGGAACCGAACTTTAGAATTTAAATAATCATGGCACAGATTTCATGAAACTGATTTACACTTTCATATTCCAATCATCTCCAACAATACATCCAACCACAACTGTACTGCTGGCTTCTCGTCTAGTAGTAGTAGCCCGACCAGACGCTGAAGTAAATTTACACTGTGCGAATACCTACGTACAGCGACTGGGCCGTGTATAGTTACTCGTCTAGTAACCCCATGGTGCTCCTTGTACACAGTTACACATGTACATGTATACCATAGGCCTGCAGTTTACTCGTCTAGCAACTAGACTAGATAGCTAAACCTGAAACGCAAAACGCTAAGCCTAACGTTAGGCCTATTAAAATAAAGACTAACGTTACTAGGCCCTATCCCTTTCTAGCGTTACACAGTTACCGTTGTACACTATTCAGCTGGCTAAGGATTACACTAGGCCTACCGGTACAGTATGGTAATCATATTCATATCAATGACAGTGTGGGCCAGTGTCATTTCAGTGTCATCTGATATGAGTTTTCAAACTATGAAGGATTAAAAGTGAAAATGATATGTTCGTTTTACACAGCGTTATCACACTGACCGAAAAAAAAACAATGTATGAATTTCCGCATTAACGTTAGAGGGCGCACGTTCGGAGGCAGCTTTTGTGGAAGGGTCATTTCAAATGCGGATTTTGTGAATACGTGGCTTATTTTTCAAGGAATACTGTTACAGCTAACGTTGAATGATCAACATTTCAATTATATACTGTCAGATTTTTTAGCTGATTTAATTCAGGATGAAGGCCGCTGGGAGCAATCGAAGAAAAATCGTTCGGTAACAGGATACACTTCCCTACAATACTAACGTTACATAAAACATGTCCGTCAGGGTCACCGTCTAAATCGTCCGCTACTATCTGCATGATGGTAAAACTGCACAGTCAGACTACGTGACAGTCACTTACAGGACGAAAAAGAATAAAATCAAGTTTTTTAACATTAGTGAATGGTTTACCTATCGTATACTGTACCCCCAAACCACAATGACCTTCGGCAGTGAATGTTGTCCACACAGGGCAGAAGCACGTTGTTTTTTCGGTAACAGCTAGTTTGCTCTTAATTCAGCACAGTGTTCAGCTTCCGTTTGGTAGAAATAAACATGTCGACAGGTCATCAGCCGCGGAAGCAGCTGCGCACGTGCACACAGCTCAGTCTAGTCTCTGGACCCCACCTTTTTCACTATCATACTTTATATTACATCTCCGGCTTGTTTCGGTTACTAGTAGGTCCCCGCCGGCGTTCGAAGAAAAAAAAAAAATGAGATTTAAAAAGAAAAAAAAAAAAAATCCGAACCTGGATTCCTGTTACTCTGCCATTATACACTCAGCAAAAAAAAAAAAAAAGGAAAAAAAAAAGAAGGAAACACTTTTTCAAGTTTACATTTATCATAGAAAATTTGGCTAAATGTAAATGTTTTACAATGTTAAAGGCAATTCAATCGGCTATCAACCTGGTAGGTCAATAAAGAGGCAAACTTTACGCATTCATTAGTGAACACATTCAATTTTCTTGTCCAAAGCACAAAAGTAAAAATTGCAAAAAAAAAAAAAAAATGGACAAGTTGTCATTCATGCGTATGTGCTCTTCCATGTAACAAGTCACTATCCAACACAATAAAAAAAAATACAAATCAAGTTTTAAAAAATCATCCTATGATCTCTATGACTTTATAGCCCGCAAAGAAAGAGAAAGACGGGAAAAAAAAGTAGAAAAAATTAAGAATCTTCTGACTAATCCAAGGCATGAAAATGGCAATATCCACCAAAACGGTAGAAATTTCAGATGTTATTTCAAATTAAGAAATTTGAAAATGATATTTGGATCTTGAATTATAGTCACATAAATCCTTAAATTCCTAAATCAAAATAAATAAAGAAAGACTGTCCATTTCATCACCTTTTCGGCTTTTTCGGCTTACTCAATGTGTCTTTTCAACTTAGATTAGGCCTACACAAAAAACTCTTATTTTCCCTTTAGTTTCCAATTTTGTTTGTGTTTGAAGATATAGACATACAAAGGGACGAAAACGTATTATTGCTGTTTCATTCATGTCTCTCATTGTGTTAAATTTGTCTTTTGCATTGCTATCTGGAAGGGCGTTTGCAAATGAATGACAAAATGTCAATTTCTGCAATTTTTACTGTCTTGAAAGACAATTTGCATTATCAATGCGTTCACTCATGCATGAAATTTCCCTTTGTATTAACCTACCAGGTTGATAGCCAATTAAACAATCTTTAACATTGTATGTTACACAATGATTTAGATCAAAATCTTCTATGAAAAATATGTGCTGGAATAAGTGTTAACTTTCTTTCTTTTTTTTCTTTTTTTTTCAGTTGCTGAGTGTATTTCACGCTTAAAAAAAAAAAAAAACTCGATGTGCAACATTCCCTTTTGGAATTCCTGAATGATGTATTCGTTCATGTAGAGCAATCAACCAATCAAGTGACTAAGCAATCAGTTTGTTAGAAGAAACGAAAACACTGTTGTGCAAACTATTACTGTAGCGCAGCTCGGCGTGTCCCTGTCGTTATTCCAAATGTTCGCTATAAATACAATCCGAAAATGAAATAAGGAAGGTTCGTTACTCCAAATCAAACAAATTTTCTTGACCTAACCAGGGAGGTGATTTTTTGTCTCACCTCCCTGACCTAACCTTGAGGTTCGTAAATCCAGAATGAAGTACCGTGTAGTTTCGGCTTTGTTCGTTTGTTGTTGTTTTTTTTTTTCGAAATCTGAATAATCTGTGGCGAAGAATAACAAATTGCTAGGCTTAAAGTACGATCTACAAACTCGGAAGGGGTGGGTATAAGCTGGCCTATCTGGCAACGGAGGAGGAATTAAAACGAAAATAATTTCATCAACATGGCTCGCGCCACGTTTTCAGAAGTGGAAGGGGCCCACTTCATACTTTCTTCCATCGCTTCCGGGTTTCATCAGCTAACAAGCAAAGAAAAATAAATAAATAAAAAAAAAAACCATCAGCGCTACTTCTGATGCCACTTCTGGGTTTCTCCAGCTAACAAACTAAAAAGGAAAAAAAGGGGGCCTTATGTCCCCACTTCCGGGTTTCTTCTGCTGAAAAACAAACAAACAAACAAACAAGGTTTCTGGCTATTTCATTTTTCTAGTGCCACTTACCACTATAACACTATGTATTCCTATGTATGGTGCAAGAAAAAAGTGGGGCCCGAGGCCCCCCACGTTCCGTTGGCCCTGGTCAATAACACTATTATTACAAAATACAATATTGGATTCCAGTTCTTGATAGGCCTAGGTCCTGTATAATTTGTGTGTTTGTATTATATGTGTCAGGGGCGGATCCAGGAATTCTGTAAAGGGGGGAGGGGGCGTGACTAATATTTCTGGTGCCACTTCCGGGTTTCATTTCATTTTTTTCTTTTTATTTCTTTTGTTTTTAACGAAAAATAAAGGGGGCGTGTCGCCGGTTGCGTCCCCCACTGGCCTCTGGATCCGCCACTGTGTGTGTGTGTAGGCCTATTTATACACGTATTTCTATAGGTGACGGTTCTAGACGGTACTACTTCAAAAGGGGAGTTAAAAGGGCCTATAAAAACCTCACTTCGCGTGCTCGCGGGGAGGGGGGGGGGGGGGGATTGGCTATAAACTTCCTAAAGTCTAGATGCACCGTACCCGCTTATCGACGTCACGTCATCAAGGCGTTGGAATATCATTCCGCTGCCTCTGAAGGCTGTGGACAGTGTGTTGACAGCTGAAAAGTACCAGAGGTCAAAAGTTTAAAACCAATTTTAGTATTTGGTTTTTCAACTCAACAACACCGGGGTTTTTGTGTGTGTGGTTTTTTTTTTTTTTTTTCATTAGGGCCTACTCAAAAAAAAAAAAAAAAAAAAAAAAAAAAAAAAAAAATGTTTATTTCAATTTTGGAATTATGAACTTTATTTCATTCGGAAACACGAACTTCATTTCATTTTCGGATGGACAAACTCTCGGAATAACCAACTGTATATATACCATATAGTAACCGTCTTACTGTCATGCATGCAGAGTTTCCGTTTGCTTTGGGGATCGTGGACTGGCTCAATCCAATCCAAGTCATTATCAGGGCTCGACATTAGCGGTGGCCTGTGCGGCATGGCCACTGGAAATTAAGGCTACCAAATCAATAACTTATGGTGGCCAGTCAGACAACTGTACAACCATATGCGAGAGTTCACTGTATACTGAGTGAGTTGGCGCCGCACCGCTCGGTTCGGTTTCTGCTGTCAATACGAAGTATACATGTACTCCTCACGAGGAGTGACACAACACAGAGACGAAACAACCTCGGATATGAAAGAAAATTGTGTGTGAGAGAGTCATTCAATACGCATTGCACGTGCAAGATCCCGCATATGCATCGTAAAAGGCAGAGTGCATATTATCTTGCTGAAGAGGTCGGTCCCAAGCAGGAATGTGCTCCTTCCCAAATAATCAATTAGACCTACATCCTGATTTAACTGCATTTTTATAGTGCAATTCCAGCTACATTGCAGCTGAATACGGGCTATCCAGTCATCTTGCGTTGTAAGATGGAAAACGAAAACAAACAAAATAAGCGAATAGCTATGTTGATTAAAAAAAAGAAAAAAAAGACAAGCCGTCGCCACTGAGATGATACAGTTGTACTCGTCACCCCCGTGTCAGTCTTTTCTATATTCAACTGCTTTATCCCGTATCATCTTCAAGATAGTCACGTGTCACAGAAAGATCCTCCTTGCATGGAAGAGTACTGACGATTTCTCAGTGGTACAATTTGTACCCGCTGATAAAAGAAAACAAAAGAGATATTTCCATCAGCATATTCATCGATTAAATGCAACAAAATGATAAAGAAAATAAGATCACACTTATGTTTGGAAGATTAATGGTATAAAACAGTTGGAAAAATCAAATTTTCGAACTCGAATTCTTCTCTTTGGCTCCTTTACCACAGCATAATTTACAGCACATTATGATTTGTTTTATATGCAATACTTTGTAAAAGTGCTTCGCCATGCATCTCATACATATCATGCACTCATAAAAATGTGAAAGTTTTGTAAATGTATAGCAAGATATAAAAAGAATAGTCCCTTCTGCTTTTGTGTATAACCATTTAAAAGCACTGACAATGAAAATTACTTACCCCTTTCATAAACTCAATAATGCGGATAATATCCGCAACATTTGGTCGTAAAATCGGAGGGGGGATAGAATAATGCGCATCATTTCGACCCTTCTATTATCCGCATAATAGCAGCGTCGGGACCAGATTTTGAGTTTATGAACGCAAACCCAAATAATGCGGATAATTGCCAGGGTGCGGTCAAACGTCACCTGTCTTTCCCGCAGAAGGGGGGTGTGCAGTCACCATGACGATTATCCGCCTTTTTCAGGACGGGCGCTCGTAAAAATAATGCGGATTACTCTCAGAGTTTGTGAACGCATTTTTTATTGAATTATCCGCATTACTCTTATGCGGATAATAGGAGGATGAGTTTATGAAAGGGGTATTAGTGTGCCATTTCAAAGGTACTTTTCTTTTTCTTTGTGGTTTCTTCATTTAAGGATAACTAAAAATTAACTTAAGGAAAATTCTCTCTCCTTTTGCACATTGATTCATTTTAATAATGTGGCAGCGACAGTAGAGATGGAAAAAATGTATTATTACTTTCGACAGAAATCCATCTGTATCCGAACACACACTGGTTTTTATTAGTATATAAACAAGGCAATATGTATAATACTTATAAAAGCATTTCAAAATGGATAATGTTTCTTATTTTAAAAAAGTATTGATCATAATAGAAATAATAATGATGAAAATAAGAATATTATTCATGATATTAATATTAATAATAATAAAATAATAATAACAAAATACACAAATGTTTCCTCTTTAGTAAAGTTGTTTCTTTTACCTTTGCATTCAGCTTGTCAATTTCATCCATGGCAGAGAACATAAATCTTGTAGAACAGAAAAACAAAGAAGCAAGCATTTTAATCGTCATATTGTTGATAGATCAAAATGAGATAATCTTGTTTATGATGGAGTAAATAAGTATAAGTATTTTGATTGGTTTCATTGAGTGCAAATATTTCATGAAATCCGCAGATCCTCTTGATATTCAATAGCATGAGAAATACATTCTTTGAAATAATCAGATCAATACACACATTAGAAAAAAACCAAAGCGAAGGTAAATCAGAATCAACACTTGACAGCACGATTTACCATTAGTTGGTGATTGAAGATTTGTGTATATGTTACAAGTTGTGCCACTTTTGAAATCGTGGTCGTAATCGTGGAGTAGTCGTCGTGATGATCACATCAGATGTTATGGTCAGTCGTGGCAATCGCCTTGATCGTGATAACAACAACGTTTTGAATCATCCATAATTTTTGTGCGATCAACGCGTTTGTCGAAACTGACCTCAAGATTTGACAAGATGTGATAAGAAGTGATACGATCACCACGACCAGATACGTGCGTATATTCCACGATTAAAGTTAACGATTTCAGAAGTAGTGCAAATTGTGATATACGAACACAACAACTTTTTATGATCAGCTATCCTACTTGTGGTGAATCGTGGCCTTCGTAACGGATTGCACGGTAGTCATTATAGTGGGAACGTATCATTAGCCAATGAAAAAAAAAAAAGAATGCTCCTTATCATTTTCTTTGACTTTGTGTACGTATTTTTTTAGGGTCCCATACCCTACAAGCTTTGCTTTTTAAGTGGGACCCTCCATTTCCATTCTAATCTTTGTATTAGGTATATACCTTAGAAACGAAATTCTGTTGTTACTCGTGACCACTTGTACGTTTTCTTTGAAATTGTTATAAATTTGTTCTGTAAATTCTGTAAATGTATTTCTATACTTGGGAAAACATGAAGCATTACTATAAACTTAGAGAAATTCCCGATAAAATGCCTGGTGCATGTTTGTTTGTTTGTTTGTTTGTTTGTTTGTTTGTTTTTTTGACTATCTCTTTAAAACGATTAAAATCGCATGACAAAATTTAACTATGATTGCATTGCATCGACTCAATCATGATTTTAACAGTTGTGGACAGCGTCAAAGCTATTTCACTTAAATTCTTATATATCCAAGTATTAAACTTTTACCAAACGCATAGTGGTCAGACATCTGAAATCTATGATGAAAGCCGTTACAATGGGAGTAACAGACAACGTAAAACGGGGAGACGGTTTTACTCCTTTTTCTAACAGAAACGTTGCAGTCTTCAAATGTAGGTCATCGACATTTTCGAACATGTCGATAAATATTCATTTCATTAGTATCTTTTTCAAGTCTGTTCTATTTGATTTTATAATACACTACGTCTAGTGGTAGTCTATAAATAAGATTTCGTAAACTGTATGTGGAAACTCACTTGGACAAAGTTCCGAAGAGATCGCAAACCAGGTGCATCCATATCGATAAGCTGCTCGCGTCCTTTATACAGCCTCGCGTGTTGACGAAGACTTCGGCGAAAGCTTTATTATGCCAAATTGAAACTTCTCCCGAAATAAAAAATAAATGAATAAATAAATAAATGAATAAATAAATAAATAAATAAATAAATAAACAAATAAATTTATGTCACGCAATGGCAGGTCGTGTTATGCTACGTTCAGCTATTAGCCAGTGACAGTCTCTTTAAATAGTATAATAATAATTATATCATTTATTGTTGTATATTGTTGTGTCATTATTTCACTAGCCCCAATAAATCACACAAGAAAGGTGTGGATATTTACCTGGATGAAATTTTTATGTACATCACTTATACTTTCCATAAATCCTCTTTACAAGATGCTCTATATGGCCTTAAGAAGGTCTTGTGTGTACATTTGGATAAACAGAATTTGTCAGCAGAGGTGATCCGGTCTGGTCCAATTATTCTTTGAAGCCTTCAAAGGGAGGTGGTTTGTCGTTGTTTGTTTGTTTGCTTGTTTTTCATATATTTATTTTTATGGCAAAGTGAATAATAAAGGATGCAAGGTTATTCAAGGACGAGATCGCTAAGAAAAGAGCGGCAAAAGTAATGTAAAGTTTTTGTATGGTATGGGGACTGCAAGGCAAGGTATATAGCACATTACTTGTCCTGATGAAGAAATCGTTAAATACTAAAAAAAAAAATAATAGTAATAATTACTTAACTAAAAAAGCACACACACACACGACCAACATTGTTAAATGCAATTTCGGCCATTCTTGAAAGCCAATAGTGGAGCGTTGAACTTTGACGCGACGCAGTGTATGCCCACCTGTTAATATGAGTTCGAGATAAAATATATTCAATTCCTTATACAATAATTTCCAGTAAAATCTAAATCACATTTCATTTTTCGATGCAATTTCAAAGAAAACGAACAAACTATATTTTTCAACAATATAAAACCATACATTATCATGAAGCAATATGTTCAAAATATTGTTACTGTATTGCGTAATATATATACATATATATTTCTCTTCGCACGTTCACCACATGATGACAGCTTGTGTTTTGATGTATAGTTAGTTCTCTATAATCTTTTTTTTTTTTAATATTCATTCGACGTTGTATGCAATGTATAATTTGCTGTTTATCTATTGTCAGTATGTGTTTATAAATGTATGACAAAACCAGTTGTCCATGCCATGCTATTGTACATAATTTGGACAAATAAAGAAGTGATATGAAGACAAGCTTGTGGAGACGTGTGCCACTCGATGAACTTACAAAAGCAAATGTAACGTAATGGACATGACAGAAGCACACACAGAGAGGCTCAGGGGAAACAAAGACGTAGACAGAACAAACAACCAGAGACAATTGGAAGGGCAGTTAGAGAGTGAAAGAATAAAGGAAGGAAGGAAGGACTCATGGAGAGGAAGCAGGACTCCACAGCACATACAGAGCTATTGCAAGATACTATCCAATGGCATGGACATGGTAAATGAAATTTCAAAACACTTAGGCAAAATTGCTACCACGCTCATGCTTTTCAGCTCGCGTCTCAGATTGTATAAGGATTACGATTTGTGCGTCTTTCATGCATGCAGCATTTGTTGTGCTCGCGCGAAACGATCTATTTTTATCATTTCTGTGTTACTTTCAGGCAAAAAACAAAAACAAAAACAAAACAAACTCATCCTTCAAGTTTCATTATCTGTCACCACTTAAGAAAATAAGGTATAAAATGATTTGAGGAGGGGCTACGAAAGTACATGTCCTTTAAAGAGAAAGAGAGAGAAGATAACTTTCAAGGTCGTGAGAAACTAATTCTATATAACTCTAAGCTCCTCTAGTGGCAATCTTCCCTTTGCAAATTGTTTAAGGACTTGACGGTATAAGAACTCATGATTCCCTCAACCATCAAAACATCCTTTCATCGAAATTTCATGAGAATGAAACAATACAAAACTACATGTATATCACAATAAATTATGCACATGTAGACATACATGTATAGTACATTCTTTGAATTCAGAAATATTTGAACTTGAGGAAAATGGGACAATCCGTTCCTAGGTACTCTGAAAAAAAAAAAAATCGAGTGAAAATATTCACTCTTAAAGGAGTGAATACAAAAAAGAGTGAATTTCGAGTGAAATTGGAGTGAATTTCGAGTGAAAATGTTTATTTTCACTCGTTTTAGAGTGACCTCAAGGATCACTCCAAAATCTTCGAGTGATCCTTGAGGTCACTCCAAAATGAGTGAAAATGAACATTTTCACTCAAAATTCACTCCAATTTCACTCTAAATTCACTCTTTTCAGGATTCACTCCTTTAAGAGTGAATATTTTCACTCGATTTTTTTTTTAGAGAGTACATACAACATTTGAAAGTTTTGATTAAATCCACGTGTCGACATCACTGGAAAGATAAGCTGCAATAAATCGTAATGGCACAGTGTTTTTGGATTTTTTTTAAAGAACAATGAAAGAACACGTAAATATGCCTCGATCATTAAGAAGAGAATGATAAGTGACGTTGATTGTGCCAGTATCAAGTCGAGGGAATGACTGTGTGCTTTTTATGAGAGAATTGTGGAAACATCTTTGTTTACTTCTACTCTCCTGAGTCGTGACATCACCCATACTTGTGTAGCCCATTATACTTTCCATCCAGCGATGACGGTAAAGGTCCAAATTAGTTTATTTTGTCAAGATCTACTTTCAGTCTACTATATAATTATGTTTAACAGACTTTTCCGCATTCACCGAGGTCACATGCAATGTTTGGGGTATTGCCTTTGGTTATATGAAAAACATAATATTCATTCATTCATTCGTTTCCATTTCCATAAAATCATATCGACTTACCTTGACTTTCAAGGCGGTTGCTTGACTGCTCCGGGACATGAACAACTTTCTCCGCTGAATTTCTGGACATATTGGCCCGAATTCACGAAGGTGGTACAAATAAAACCATGGTCTAAACCGTGGACAAAAACCATGGAGCGCCAAGTGTCGCATGGAAAATTTCGTTACAAAATCAGTCATTTCGTCGGTGAAATGATTATTTTGTAACGAAATGACAACATTTTGTAACTAAATGAACATTTCGTCCACGAAATGATAATTTCATTATCGAAACGGTCATTTTTGTCGACGAAAATGACCAATCTTGTAACGAAATATTCCGTGCAACACTTGGCACTCCATGGTTTTTGTCCATGGTTTAAACCATGGTTTAATTTGTACCACCTTCGTGAATTCGGGCCATTTTGTCTCATCAGGAATGTGATGTCCTGTCTCGGCAGCCATTTCGTTGACCTAGCTCTGACCTCCTTTCTTGAGATAACAGAAAGAAGGAAGACGAAAAGTCATGACTATCGAGCAAAAAAAAAAAAAAAAAAAAAAAAATCCCAGTCTCTGATACCCTTACATTATCAAAGAATGTATGAGTGTATTATATTAAAGTGCGACAAAAGCCTATCTGTAACCTCATTTGGTATTCTTTCCCTTACTCACTGATTTCATAATGTTCGTACAAGTCACACTTTGCAGTACAATGTGAATGTACTCTTTTTGCAAAACATTTGATTCATGGGTCAATCAGTTGGAAATGAGTTGCCACTTTACATGAATATTGACCTATTGGAACAATATTCGAACAACTATAGTGCAAAGAGTTCTTTTGCAATTTTAACATAACTATAATGTTGACAATGCATGTGATGTCAAAAGAGTACAACGAAACACCTGGATGTTGTGATACAATCATCACTGTACAAAATGTCTTTGCCAGTGTACTGGTACAGTTATTACTGACCGTACGAGACATTTATGTCGTATCCCGTATGTATTTCGTCATGTGATGTTTTGATATTTGGCTATCTCATCTCACTCGTCTTCTTTCTTTCCCCTCGTCCTTCTTCCTCACCTCATCTTCCTCCTCGTTCTTTGAATTCTTGATTCCCTATAATGTTCCTATTTCATAGATAATGCCTTTTGGCGCCTGGGCGGCACTTCCACGGGTTTCAGTTGCCACAATGGCAATCCTCCGTCGGGATCCTATGAGGAAGCTCGGGAAACTCAGGCTGTGTTTGTTTGCCCCCCCCCCCCCCCCCCCCCGACTTGAAGGCTAAATGACGAGCAACATAACATGCATCGTCTCTCGAAATGGGAAGAGCAGGCACCAAAGGATAGCGGCAGGATCCTTATTATCATGGGCTAACTTGCATCTTGACCTGTCGCTGAAACGATTCTTGTCTTCGTATACTATTATACTTTCTCATTATCATTTAAAGGGGCATTCCAGACGATTTTTATAATTTCACATCATGTGGTAAATCAACAGCTCTATGTACAGATACTTGAAATTTGGTATAGTGGACCTTGAGCAGAGAAACCGATACTCGGAAAATCTTAGAAAAATTACACTGAACAGTGTTGATGGCATAGAGGAGCCTCAGGTATTTCAAAAGTGTAGCAGTGTCATTCGATTACAATACTGCTTGCTTTATACCGCTTGCTTAACAAGATCACATGTGTAAAACCTATGCACGCCTTAACTCGTGCATTCTTGTGTTGAGGCTACCATGTCATCATCCTTGTTCAATGCAATTTGTTATAAATTTTGAAAACAGTCTTATTCCTCATCCTAATCACTATATAAATTCTGAAACTCTGTACTTATCCAGGTTGTTCAAATGCAACTCGGATTATTTGTTGTGTATAGATATCTCCGTAAAAGCGGAAAAGCATTTCTTTGAACATTTACTTAGTTTAACCGACAAGACAGCTGAATTAAGATTATATGGAATTGCAAACATCTATGAGTAATTATCTAACTGTGAAGAATTCTATCTTACAACGGTGCACATAATACAACGTTGATTTCTTGTCGCAGTCTATATACGAGATGGAATGTTTATAAGATATCAACGTATTTCAGCTGTACATAAATAGATTCTGGATTCATATACTATGTTATAATGTATTGAGTGATCCACGCTTTACAAGCCTTGCTGTTCATTTGGACCACTCTTTTCCATCGTTTTACTTAAATATTCTTGCTGTTGTTTATTATGCATTGCTGTTGTTTACTATGCATTGCTGTTCTTGGTTAATCTACTTAATGTATTTTTGTTATTATACTGTATGACTCACACTGCAGTGTATCTTTCCTACAATATTGCTAAACTTTCTGTAGTGTTTATGCTTTGTATTTTGATTGACCCTTTTGTTGCATAGAAAACGCGACAATTGGATTTAATAATCAAAGAAATTCATATAAACGGAAGATTCAGATAAGTTATTGTGGAACGTCGTGGACAGGAAAGATTTTTTTGTCTTATTGACTATCAATTATTGTAAATTTCCCTTTGTATGTTTGGATCCTATTCATATTGCGTGTCATGCAAAGATCTAGAATCTACAGTGCAATCAAGAATACATGTATAATTCTCCCATGCAATAACTGTGATTGATGTTGAAAAATAAAAATACAGTACCAGAAAAGTTCGCACTCTTTCTCTGTTTCAGTGGTTGAAATTAACCTGAAATATCAGAAGAAAAAAAAAATGGAAGAAAGGGGTTTGTTGTAATATCTTCACTCGGATTGACACTACGAGTGTACACCTTGGTGCCGGGTTATAGACTGCACTGTATTGTGGTTTATTGCTGAACACGTTCATACTTCTGACACAAGGTGGCGCTATTACAACTCCTCCCTTCTTAATGAAAAAGCTCTGTTTACATACATGTGAATACATGTGTGGTTACAATATGATATATATAAAAGGCTAAAATAACTGTAATGCAGGCTTATGCATTTTTTTTTTTTGCCTTGTCATATAACTTTGTTACCCATGCAATACATAATATCAAAATGTTAACTCCATAAAGGATCACTTTTCCTTTCTAAATAAAACATTTCTTTCACATAGAAAATGTTTACAACTGTGCTTTTGTTCAAAATGTGTCCTATAGTCATTTTCACTCATTTGTGTGTGTGTATCTATCATTATACAATCAAATATCATGTCGCCTTAGAACAGTAAATGGGTAACCAAAGTAATACCAGTTATAATGTGAGTTTAGAATATCACCAAAATCTGTGATACCTTCAATCTCAATCAAATACATCCTCAAAATATGATAAGTACATGCTTGTCATATGACTTCTTAATAAAGTAGTACATCTCCTGTGACCCGCATGTACAATATACACTTGTATTTATAAGTTTTCAAATCTGTTATACATGTTATCAGTGGCACTTTAAACTCAACTTCCGGTGTACATAAAACACTCAGTTTCATGAAACATTTATCTGGCATTATTTAAATATAAATTCCAGTTGTTTTTTTTTTTTTTCATCAACATTTAAAACTTGAACTACAGATTGTAAACAGCTGTGAGTTTGCAGGAATGTACATGTATGCATGTACAAAAATTGAATGTTATCAAAAACATTTCAGGTATAATCTATAATTACCTGTATGTTCAACTGTCATTGCATTAGTGCTACATTTTTTTTTTTTTTGTAATGATAAAAAAATCAACTTAAAATTAGATACATGTATGCCTTTTTGCAAACTGTTTCAAATTCTTTTGTATGCCAAAATTTTGCAACATATATAGTGTACTCTCATTATAAGGGAAACACTGACAAACACAATATTTGTAATGGGCCCAATGAGTTTGTGATTACAAGAGCCCACTGTATGAACAGATTATTTGTGCAACACTTTTGTTATTGCTGTATTTTGCATTACTCCATCTGCAAAATTTAGCAATATAACGTTAAAACAAAAACAAACAATGCATAGACTACAATTTTGGCATTTCTGTTTATGCATCAAATTTGACCACAGGTTTTCTTTTCCTGACTGGATACCTTCCTTGTCCAAACGTGGCTGACCCACCTACCTCTGATTGCGGTGGGGTCAGTCTCTGACCTACATCTGTTTCACTAGTCTCTAGTCCAGCAGTTTGACTGCTACTCACATTTGAACTTCCATTTACATGTTGGTTCAATCCCTCACTATCATTTGTATGTTCATGTACTTCATTTTCATGCATTTGTGCATGTGTTTCAGTCATAGTCAGATTTTCTGATTCATTTTCATTGTCATCATGTGATCAATGTGTACCATTTTCACTTTCCCACTACCGAACATCTTGACCATGTAGGTTCTTGGCCCACATTTTCTCACAACCCTTCCTGGTGACCATTTCACCCACTTTTGATGCTGGTTTTTCACCTTAACTTTTTGGTTTACCTCCACACATCTTTCTTTCACTCTACCTCGGTCATGATTTTCCTTTTGTTTTTCTTGTTTTTCCTCTACAGTTTTAGCCAAGTTTGGTTTGAGCAGTGTGAACCTTGTGTTTGGTTTTCTTTTCAGGAACAGTTCTGCTGGTGTCTGCCCCGTAGTGGTATGAGGTGTGTTTCTGTATGTTATCAGAAAATTGGCTAGTTTGTGTGACAGTGATAACTGTCTTTTCTTTGGATTTTGGTCAAGCATTTGCTTCACTAGCGCGCGTTTCACAATTTGCACTGTGCGCTCAGCTGCTCCGTTTGAAGCTGGATGGTACGGGGGTACCCTAGTGTGCTTTACACCATTGTTTTTCAAAAACTGGGTAAAGTCTTCTGAACAGAATTGGGGTCCGTTGTCAGACACGATTTCTTCAGGGAAACCGTAGGATGCGAACAATCCCCGCAAAACGTCTATTGTTTTGCTTGAGGTTGTTTTGTTCATCGGAAACACCTCAACCCACTTGGAGTGACTATCTATCACAATCAACAAGTTTTGCTTCTCTATTTCTGCATAGTCTATGTGTAGCCTCTGCCACACTCTACTCGGCCATTTCCATGGCTGCAATGGTACCTTTGGGGGTTGTTTTCCTACTACTTGACACGTACTACACTGTTCTACTATATGTTCAATGTCCTTATCAAGACCTGGCCACCACAAATAGCTTCTCGCCAAGCTCTTGGTCAGGCACATACCCATGTGCTGATCATGCAGATCTCCTAACAGTTTGTCTCTGTACTTCTCAGGGATTATCACCCTAGATCCCCACATCACACAACCTTGATCTATTGAGAGTTCATTTCTCCGTACAAAGAATGGTTTGAGTTCAGAGTTTGACATGTGGTTTGGCCATCCATTTTGTACGTACTCCTTCACCTTTGACAACACTTTGTCTGTTTGGGTTGCCTTCCTAATGTCATCTGCTGTGACTGGCAACTCATCTACATAGGAGAAATAGAACAAGTCCTCTGGGTTTGGGGTCACTTCTGATGCCAGGGGTAACCTAGACATTGCATCAGCATTACCGTGCTCCGCTGACCTTCTGTATTGAATGTCATATTGATATGCTGACAGTATGAGGGCCCACCTTTGCATCCTAGCTGCAGCCAGTGTTGGAACATGCGCAGTTGGATTTAGAATGGCTGTCAATGGTTTATGGTCTGTTTCAATTACAAACCGTCTGCCATAGAGGTATTTGTGAAACCTGCGAACACCAAAAATCAAAGCAAGCGCTTCACGCTCAATCTGCGCATAGTTTCTTTCACTGGTACTGAGTGTTCGGGATGCGAAGGCTATGGGTCTCTCTTCCCCATTTTCTAACACATGTGAAATCACAGCCCCTACACCATATGGTGAGGCATCACACTGCAACTTCACTGGTTTATTTACATCATAGTGTACAAGCATGGTACTCTCTGCCAACTGAGATTTGCACAGTTTGAATGCTTCTTCACACTCACGTGTCCACCTCCAGGGTACATCATTCTTCAGGAGCTCATTTAGAGGGTGCAATATGGTAGCCAAATTTTGCATGAACTTCCCATAGTACTGCACGAGTCCCAAAAATGATCTGAGCTCAGAGATGTTCCTGGGGGTGGGCGCGTTCTTGATGGCATCCACCTTACACTTCATGGGGTGTAAGCCATCCTTGTCAACTCTGTGTCCTAAGTACTCTACTGAGTCCTTGAAAAACTCACACTTCTGTGGTTTGACACGAACATTGTGTTTCTCGAGGCGTTTCAGTACCTCTAGCAGTTTCTCATCATGTGTGCTCTTATCTGGAGCTGAGACCAAGATATCATCGAGGTAACATACCACACCCTCAATCCCTTCAAGGATTTCTGTCATGACCCCTTGGAAAATTCCAGGAGCTGTGGATATGCCAAAAGGAAGCCTATTAAATTCAAATAGACCCAAATGTGTATGGATTGTCAGTTTAGACTTTGATTCATCATCTACACCTAACTGTAAATAGGCATTTGTCAAGTCCATTTTGGTAAAGACCTGCCCGCCTGTGAGGGTACTAAACAGATCTTCTGCAATGGGTAGTGTGTCTGGCATGTTACCTTCCAGTACCTGGTTTATGGTAACCTTATAATCACCACAGATTCTGACACTTCCGTCTGACTTAGGTACTACTACAATGGGTGTTGCCCATTCACTATTGTCTACCTTGCTGATAATGTTTTCAGACTCAAGTCTTTTCAGTTCTTTTTCTACTTTTTCTTTGAGTGCATACGGCACAGCACGAGCTTTACAATGTACGGGACTAGCGTCCGGCTTCACACGAACTTTCGCCTTGTGACCTGTGATTTGTTCTCCTTGGGCGCTGAACACTTTAGGATGCTGTTTGATCACGTCCTCCGCACACTTGAAGTTTACGCGAACATGGAAGATGTCACTCCAGTTGAGCTTCAAGGTTTGTAGCCAATTTCTACCCAACAATGCTGGCTTATCTCCCTTGACGACCACCAACGGCAAATCTGCCTGTTGCCCCTTATATGTGACTGGGACCTGAACGCTACCCAACACTGGGATTTTCTCTCCAGAGTAGCTGCGCAACTCGATTCGCTTCGCGTCTAAAGGAATCTGCTTCAGCTTTTCCATGTACACTGCTTCTGGTATCACACTCACTGATGCTCCGGTATCGATTTCCATTGTTACAGGGGCTCCTCCTAGCTCCACACAAACTGAAAATGATCCGTTTTGTGCTCTGGCTGGTTTACCGGTAGCTGTTGAATTACTAGATATCGTGTACATAGCAAGTTCGTCCTCCTCAGTGGTAGGTTCCTGCTCGAGGGTATGTAGTGATTGACGATGTCCGCTTGTGGATCCTGAAGATCTGGTCTGCTTTGAAGTAGGCTTGTTTTTGTTTCGACAAGCGCTGGCGATATGCCCTTTCTTCTTGCACGAATAGCACTCTGCATTCTTAAATGGGCAGTTCATTGGCGAGTGCTGTCCTGAGCATCGGTAACAAGGCTTCCCTGTCCTGTTACCATGGTTACTTGTCCCTGTGCTTGACTTGGGTGACTTCGCTTTATTTGTCTTTTGGGCGGGATGGTACATCTTGTGCACTTCCCCTGATGACTGGTGCTGCGCTGAGGCTGACGGGCGCACTGCCTTAGACCCTTTTTCAGCCAAGTCCATCTGGATTGCAGTGCTACATGCCACATCAAAAGTAAGATTGGACATTGTCATCAACTTGCTGCGTATCCTCTCACTCCGAAGACCGCACACAAACCGATCTCTCAAAGCACGATCTTGGAAATCTCCAAAGTTACAGTGGATTGCTAATTTCTTTAATGCCACCACGAAATTCGCGATGTCCTCTTCTGGCAGTTGACATCTAGTGCCAAAACGGTAGCTTTCCGCAATCTCCAGCGGTTTAGGGTCAAAATGATCCCGTAGTTTATTCAGTATCACTTGGAGTGATGTGTCTTTTGGCTTTCCCGGTGCCAGGAGATTTTTGACAGTTTCATACACTGCAGGGCCAACTTCAGTGAGAAAAATTGCCCTCATTTTGGTCTGAATTTCACAGTTTTTACGCACAGACTCTTCATCAGTAGCATCTATCTCTACTATATTGTTTGCGGCAAAAAATAACTCCAAACGTTCCACATAGGCACTAAAAGTCTCACGACTTTGTTGGAACTCACCCAGTCGTCCAATGTAGCCACTGGGCGCCGCCATCTTGGATTCCTATTCTTGACAGTCTCACCAACGGTACGTGTTGAATCCAAAATAATCAGCCGGAAATTTAAGCTTAAACTCCACTAATAGTCCTCAAAAACATCTCAGTGGGACGGTAGACATCATAATCTACTCGAAAAACAAGCTTGGGATTCCGCTCATCCCATCCTCGTCGCCATATTTGTAATATCTTCACTCGGATTGACACTACGAGTGTACACCTTGGTGCCGGGTTATAGACTGCACTGTATTGTGGTTTATTGCTGAACACGTTCATACTTCTGACACAAGGTGGCGCTATTACATTTGTGATTGAACATGATTATTATGTCCGAGTCTCTGTTCGGTATAGATTTCGCAGGAAATCGAGACAAGCAATACTGATGCACTTTTGCACACGAGATATGGAGAGATTTGATGCAGTTTATTTATCTGTCATGCACAACTGACATCGCATTTACAATGTATAATAAATAATGTCCCCGGTTTTTAATCACCCAGTCGCATTATTGCGTTACAGATGAGTAAAGATTAGTAAGCTTATATTGCATGATCCGCAAAGAACCAGCAACAGTTTCTTTTTAAACAAACACGTCCGAATTATGGTACAATCGTACAGTGTCTCATGAACTCTTTATCATGTCATGTTATCATGTCGTCTGCGACATCACGAAGAGTAAATCTTGTATTCGCGAAATGTCTGTATACATCATCCCTGTGTTTGTTTGTCTCCGACAATGGGTTGGTCATTTTCATAATTCGCGCAACATTTTCCGGACGGTATTACGCACGTTCTGCAATTCTCCGGATGGTGAAGAATCGGTTTGTGGCGGTGCATAGGCTGCGATTGTCCTGTAGTAACCTTGGCAAATCGGGATTCCTTGGGTAGTTCCCTCATGTCTCTTTACGATCGACTTAACCGATAACAATGTTATACGGGTACGGGACCAGTTCGTTCAGCCGGTGTCGCATAATCTTCTTGATTACCCTGTATGGGAGTTGCGGAAGTTTGGTGTGTCTGTTCTTTGGTAGATAATATTGCGCCTTGAACCGCTACATCGACACAAGAGACTTAATAACATGCATGTGAAGATGAGGACGCTTCAAAAGCCTCCGCTGGTCGGGATTAAGCTTGCGGTTTTACGTTTACAGCACACAATTCTCCCTACTTCATAAAAACTGCAACAATTTTGTCCGAGTGGTCCTTACATAGGACCTACAGTATTATGAGTTTCTTTATGCGAAGTTGAAAACGGTTTTTGAAGCGAACGTGTAAGAGAGTCCATGTGCAGCAAACGCTGCGGAGTTTGTAAATCATGTCTGCTCTTCTTCGGGTAGGCCTATTAAGATTTGATGGCAATTGTCGTCTTTTTGGACTCAAGTCTTCACGATGATATAACATTATCATATAGGCATGTGATTATGCCTGATGGTTCCTGTTGCATTAGTAATTATTCATCTGTCACAAGCAGACAAGTGTCGTCACTACTAGAGCTGTATAGTCCTCGCCGCTTCATCGCTACCGCCATCGATCATCATGCTCACCAGTGTCGCAGTATAACGCACATTTGCGGCTTTTGCTCCTGACTTGTTGGTTCACCAAGAGGAAAGACGTCTCATCGTATACATAGAATAGCTTGAGAGTCCAGCTTATCATTGGGTATGTTGTGATTTGGCCAAAATTTGCGACTGCTCCATCGTAGAACTACCAAATATAATGGGTCCTACCCGGGAAAGCCAAGTGATGACGGTATAAACGGGCATTTTCATCCAGAAATCCTTCAATATTTTGCCGGGAGTTGGTAATCATGGTACTTGTATAGCGTATACCTTTTGAATGCATGGTTTTGATATGATCGTTATACACGTAGATAGAACTTCATCCTCATATACTGGACACACTTTAACACAATTTTCAGTTGGAGTTGTTGAGCAGTTGTGACGTTAGATCTATGTTCTACGAGTACAATCTCTGGTTCTCCAGTTCTCGTTTTTTAGCTTTCGGCTGCTTCATCCTCATTGACAGTATAGCTGTCCTGATCGAGCCGCAGAAACCAGGTAAGGTGGACAGTAAAGAGCGGTGCATTTGAAACGAACCACGATTTGTGATGAAAGTGGTCACCCTGCGAAGACTTCCTCGGGCATGGTACATGTATAGGCTATACGTTCTTAAGCTGCTTCAGAATCCATTCACTTTATTGTTTTCAAACACTTTTTCTCAGGATATGATAGCTTTTTCTACGAGATGTTTGGTATCTCTAACCGAGTCTCCTTGTACCAGGTTTCAGGTTCAGTGATATAATTTCCGGCAAATGAATAAATGAATAAATAAATAAATACAAGTACAAGTAACATGCGATCAATTTGAAAATGCTGGGCACATCTCTAGTAATACAAAGACTTGTGACGAGTGTGTCCTTAACATAAATTAGTGTGACATTCCATATTTATACAGTATCACAGTAAATAGAAATACAAAACCGAGGTAAGGACAAGGACAAAGACAGAGACATAACAGACATTATATAGACATAGGCATAGGCATAAACGTACATGAATCTTGATTCAAATGTACCTGCAACGTTCCATGCTCATATTATCAGGACAGCATAACAAAAAACGTTTCGATTAATCTTCTATAGCGACAATCAACTCGTGTTTATACTAACATTGTACCCAATCAGGTAAATTCTATAGATGGTATCTACAGATTTGTGGGAGGCCCTTTCGAGAAGATTACAAATAGAGTTGTAGTTTTCGTTTCATCTTTTGGGGGAGCTGTCATAGTCAATCTCTGTTCAAAATATGATTTCTCGAAAGAAAAGGACAACAGAAAAAGTAATATCAATGCCAATGTATAAAATCAACAATTGGCTCTGTAGGATTGTCTTTCGACAACACACATGCGGTTGGGGAGAAAGTAACTCTCGTGAATAAATCATGAATAAATTTGAGTAATATGAATCATGCAATCAATCAGGAATCGAACCTCTTCGAAGTAGACAAACCATGTGGAAAAGAATGAATCTCGTGGAAATTGTGCGTTTAAGAAGTAATCGCGACATTGCAGGTGAATAGCTTGCCAATCGAAAATGCATGCAAACCAAACAATCTTCTCTTCGAAAAGCTCAATGAAAAATATCTTTGCCAAAACCACGTACACACAAATTTCAAACGAAAAGATTTCTTTTTCTAATGTTCTGGTACAAAATCATTTAAGAATTTACTGTACGGCATTCGATTTCGCCAAGAGTTTGTACTTTTAAGCAGAATATTAGAAGACATACACATGTAAAATGTTTTAGACTTTGTTTTATAAGATGTATCGATTTTGTTGTTTTTCCCAGGGAATGGTTATGTTTTATCACCCGAATTCACTGTATTCTAGTATGATTTCCATGCTTACATCTATTGAACATGTGTTTTCTTCTTCTTTCATGTCATATTTTGTATCTTTATTCGTTTAGTATGTTATATTTCGTACCGTTGTGTTGTTTATAGATATCTATATATTTATATTTCTATGTGAACTCCTTTGAAAACCAGTCTTTTATGATAAAAGAGCTATTCACCGTTTGAATGATGATAAATGAACAAACAAGGAGACAGCTACAGTGTATCCATTCCGTCTGTGCACAGTGAAGTGCAGGTGTCTTGAATGCTTAATTGGTTCATATGAAGTAAAGCAAGAAACGAGAAGGAAATACGCGAGATATCCTACGGTGACGTCGTTATTCTGACGATTCGTTTTTTCCGATATCTCGTTAATCCATAAACACACGTACTCTATTTACCCATGCAGTTAATTCGCAAATATAAAATGAAATGGGTCACCCCATGGGACAGACACCCACGAGTCATACAACCCAACCCACAATTTCTACATTAAAAGAAAGGTCCATCATGAGTCGTATAGCCCATGAGTTTAAATCTAGGCAAAGAAGGTCCATGAGTTCGACATTAAAACACGTGGTTTGATATGTCGGTCTCGTAGGCCTTGTTTGCTTATAACAGTGTCGAACTCGTGGGCTGTATGACTCGTGGAGTGTATACGACTCTTGGGCCTCACGACTCATGGGTCGTATCACTTGCGGGCTGTATGATTCGAGGGTGTCAGTTTCATGACGTGCATCCACATGAAATGGGGTCTGCTAATTCGAACATTTGTGGCATTATTTCGAGGGTTTGTTAATCAGGAAATAAATAAGATTCGCTATAACGAGGTTTATTCATCTGAATATGAATTTCGACGTTTGTTCTTTGTGAAGGTCTGTTTATCGGAAAATGGAGAAAAAAAGAAGGTTCGATTTTCGAGAATGAAATTACATCGTTGATCAGACACTGAAAAGGTGTTTGCTATCGAACCTTCTGATTAATAAATTTACGGAATATCAAACTTTTCTTTATTCTCGGATCGATAATGAACCTTCGGAATGACGACCCTAGTTTCATTTTGGGATAAGCCTTAAGAATAACGAACTATATTAAATTACCCTACATTTTCGAGTTGATTTCGAAACGATGAACCTTCGGAATAACGATCTTCGTTTCCACTTCCATTTTCGGATTGGAGGATCTTCTGAATAACAAATATTATTTCATCTTCAGATTACAGCACCTTATTTCATTTTTCTGAATTAAGAACTTTCGGATAAACAAACCTTTTGAATAGCGAATCTTCGAAAAGGTGGGCCTTCGGAACAAACCATTCTAACCGGGCCGTTACTTTTCATACAGGCGCTTTCAAACTAAGCATTCGCAACAACTCTCTTTAATATAAAAAACGTAGAATATATGCATGATTTGCGTGTTTTCATTCCACAAAGAAATATAGAAGAAAAGTATTCCCTTTCAAAGAAATCGTGAATAGAAATGTGCGTTTGCTTGCTGTGTCACACTCCATATCCGAGGAAAATTTCCTCTACAATAATCATGTTAATCCAAAAAAAAGTAAAGTTCGTTATTTCGAAGGTTCGTTATTCTCAAACACTTAATTGTATATACCTAACGATGTTCCTTAATCCAAAATGAAATACAATTAGTTATTACAGCATGGCCGGCGTTGTTGCTAAGATTCCTTATTCCTAAGGTCCATTCATTTGAAAATTAAGTAACATACTCAGTCAATCCGAAAATGAAAAAGAAATGTGAGTATAGGCCTACTAACATACACTCGAAATTAAAAACCTTATATGGTTTTCGAATAACAAATATTCGGAATGACGAACATTTTTCATTTCCGGATTAATGACCTTTCGAAACAATCATTATTTCATTTTCTGTGAAAATGAATCTTCCGAGTAACGTTTTTTTTCCCAGTTTCGGATTAACGAACCTTCGGATAAGTGCAAGATGTTTCTGGACATTTCTGATTTAAAAAAAATAAAATAAAATAAAAAACCCTTCAAAATAACAAACATTTTTATTCAACTTCATATCACCGAACCTCTGGAATAACAAATCTTGGGAATAGCAAATCTTCGTGATATTACAGCAATTCTTTGAAAAGAAAACACACGAACCTTTAAAATAACAAATCATCGGAATAACGGACACATGGAATAACTGTGACCGAGTCCTAAATCATCAATATTCATAGATGTATTTTCAAATTGAGCATGAAAGTACAAACAGCTTTATGATTGTTCAATAAATAACACATGACATTAGCAGCGTTTGCGTGTTTTCTTCATAATTATATTCTATTTGTTCGGTTACAACGAAGTTTTCGTATAACGAAAGAAAACTGCCGATCACGAGGACAGGAGTGGTCTACATGTATTCATGGTCATTCTTATTCTTTTTCATTAACTTGTTCTATTTGCTTTAGCAAATTGACACTGTGTGGTGTCGGAAAGGTTGCATGTAGAAAGTTACGTACCTGTTCAATTATTCACACCATCTGAGTGAAACGACAGCCGAAGTGAAGAAAATCTTGGACATCTTCTGCGGACGTGATGACTTCCCCGACGTCGATATACCTCTTGGCTTGTAAACTGTTTTATTATTGCTAGTTAATCATTGTCTAAATGCGCCCAGCATGTTTCTATAGGTTTATGAACTTTGCTTACTGTATATCATGATACATTGTAGTTTTCATCACGATTATCATTACAAAGTTTTGCTGATTATCAACACTATAGTTATTCACTACTTTTGTTGTACATTTTTGCTTTTCGCCATTTTTCTCTCTCGTCCTAATTCCTTGCCTTCATAGCATTGATTGACTTTGGTTTGATTATTGATTGGTTTTACCATTGACTATGTTTAATATATCGATATGCGTGAATCTAGAAATAAATCAAATTCTACATTGGGTCTACTTTTTAGTTTCAGAGCAACTTGGCTACTACTTTATGAAATAAGGACGTTTCGCTACAAAACAGCATGAATGTATTCTACGGATTGAAAATTAGTACATGTATAGTGACAAACGTTCAATAAGCTTTCGTAACTGTTTATTTTTAAGGAATGATGTAGTTTTAATTGAGGTGAGGCTTATGGTTTCCAATTTTCTTTTTGAGATATCGAGAAACATTAAAGAGGATACAATTTAAAGAGGAATATAAAGTTTATTTGATGGAAATTTGTTTTGAAATGGATGAAATATCCAAAACAAAGTGATTCTGTTAATGTGGGACCCAAGTTTTATTAGGATCGCTTTGTTTTACTTTGTTTTTGGATATCTCAGCCTTTTCAGAACCTTTCCATCAAATTAAGCCTTTTCATGAAATAAAATCAAACTGTATAATTTCTTTTTATTTTATAAGTGGTTTTTATTTGTCTTGCAAAAAGTCAAAAGCTGAATCCCCATGTCAACCAAAACTAGACAATTCCTTTAATTTGCAGATATTGCAAAAAGTATGTTTCTAGGTAACGTTTTCAAAGTATTAAGGGTGGTAAGTTTCATATTGTGTTTACTACACTTTTAGCGTTGAAGCATTAAAATTACACGTCACCGGGTATACTAGTATACACTAGCCCACGATTCGGGAGCATTCTGTTCTCCTTCACCGAATGGGCGAAAATTCGGGAAGGATTCTGGAACATTACTGGAAGGATTTGGCTCGTTTTGAAATGTTCTAAACCAGCCGAATATCCTCCAAAATACAAGTACTCTCGAATGTGGCTCCGACAAAATTCATTCGGGCCACAGTCGGGATGTATTCGGATGGAATTCGGTTGGAATCGGGGACGCATTCGGAGCATTGTGGGCAGATCCGGGCCTATTCGTATCATTAGGGGTCGGAGTAACGGTCCGAATCGTCTAGTCAAATAGACCCGGATATCACGAATAGAGCCGAATATCACGAATAGAGCCGAATATGCCCCGAATGCCCCGAATACCTACCCGAATCCATCAGAATCGTTAACCGAATACAGAGTAGAATACAGCCGAGTGAGCCAAATAGGCCAGGATAAGGCCGAATAGCCACACGAATATAGCCAGATCGGCTATACGCGTGCAGGGAGGCCTCGTATTCGGCACATCTGGCCATATTCGTCCCAATTCGGGTCGTCATTTGACTCTTTTCGGAAATCGACTTGGGGCAATCGGGCCACATCGGCTCGATTCTGGCCACATTTTTCTCGAGTCTGGCCACTATTTGGTTTGACATACGGTTTAATTCAGGATGCCCAAAAATTGATTCGGGTCAATTTTTTGGGCGATTCTCCTCTAACCTATTCGGAACCAATTAATTCGTCTCTAATTCGGGGAGCTCCCCAAATCAGAAACGAATAGGTTCCGAATCCACTGAATCCATCCGTTTCAGGCCGTATTCGGGCAGAATCGGTCCGAATTTATTCGTGAGAATTCGGTTCTGGTGTAACCCTGGCTTTACATACTTCCTATAGTCGTAAGCCTAAAGTCCTCGTTACACCAGAGCCGAATTCTTCCGAATAAACTTGGACTGATTCTGCCCAAATATGACCTGAATCGGATGGTTTCGGTGGATTCGGAACTTATTTGTCTCTGATTTTGGGAGCTTCCCAAATCGGAGACGAATAGTTTCCGAACAGGTCCCAAATCAGAGCATAATCGCCGATCTGGCTATATTTGCGAGACTATTCGGGTCATTCTGGCCGCTCAATATGTTATCGACCTATTCGGCTGCTATTCGGCCGTATTCTTGCCTATTCGGTTCACTCGCCTGTATATCTGCTCTCTATCTGGTAACGATTCTAATAGAATCTCTATTCTATTTGGCCTAAATTGGGCCGTTACTCCCCTAATGATACGAATGGGCCCGACTCTTCCCAGAATGCCTCGAATGCATCCCCGAATCCAAGCGAGTTCCTTCCGAATACATCCCAAATGTGGCCCGAATAAAATTTGTCTTTTTCGGGGCCACATTCGGGAGTATTTTGGAGGATATTCGGCTTGTTTCAGGCCGCATTCGGGCAGAATGGTCCGACTTTACTAGGGAGAATTCGGTTCTGGTGTAACCCTGGTTCTACATACTGCCCAGTCGTAGGCCTATAGGCCGCGTTAAACCTGAATCGAAATAGCCTAAATCGAAGCCTAAATCTTCTGAGCCTAAATCGAAAAATTGAATGAAATTTGTCGAGGCCACATTCGGGAGTATTTTGCAGGATATTCGGGTGGCTTTGAACATTTCAAAACGAGCCAAATCCCTCCACGAATGTTTCACAATTCCTCCCGAATTTTTGTCCATTCGGGGAAGGAGAACAGAATACGTGTATTCGGGGGGATTCGCAGCTGATTCGGCTCCGATGTAAAATTAACCGAGGCTTTATACAGCTCACATGTCATACAACCCACAAGCTAGACACTAGACATACATTGTGTAGTTCGTGGACTGTTTATGACTTATTGACATTTCTAGACATTTTATTGACATTTTAGTTTCGGAGTTTTGATGATGGTCTAGAATATCGGGGAATACACAGACTTACGAAAAAAAAAAAATCCTTACTGGCAGCGTCCATCGTATTACCGCCATACACATCCAAGCTTAGCTTAGCAGGTATACTCCTGATGTATCACGTCGCAAAGTATACTTTTATGCAAAAGACTTTTAGTCACCTGTTTCAATACGACCACGCACACGCTACAGGCACAAATACACACAGATTAGCCGCAGCTTCCTCTGAATGTTATGAAATAAATATATGCATATGTATATATATATATATATATATATATATATATATATATATATATATAATTATATATACAATAGTACGTGTATATATTCCTTTTGTTTATAAATTTACCTCAATATTTTCACGTAGTCTCTGGTTACATTTGCATTTCTTCTCTGTGCCGGTTCGTATAACTACAACATGCACTGGTTGCAAAAGATTGATCAAATCCTCGTTGGAATAGATGGGTAGGTGCTATTATGTTCTGTCCTTGGCGTGTCCGAATGAAACCTGGAAGAAATATCAAAATATCGTTAATAAGTAAATGGTAAAAACAGTTTAGAGTGTCTGCATAAAAGAGAGAAAGGGAGAGGCAGAAACAAATGGATGAATAAAGAGTATAATCTCGAAATATAAGCTTACTTAATGGCCTTGTAACTACAAATGAAATGGGTAACAACGTCATAATGATTAAACCTATGATGAAGCACTCATATATTTTGTCCTTACAGCAGCGGCTTCGACATGGGGAGGGTAAATATAGAATTTCCCTCCCCCAATAAATTCCCGAAATGTGGAAAATTTTCTTGTATTTTTAATTGAAAATTATCCCTAATACATGATCACCAATGAACTTCATTTCATTTGCAGATTAACGAACCTTCTGAATCAACGAAAATCACCCGGCTTCTATGGCAGCAAAGTTTACCTTTTTTACTTCTGGCATCACAGTTCATTCTCTAACAATGTTCCCTTTCACATTTTCTTTCGTGTCTTGTTTTTATTTTGTTTATGAATATGTTGAATCAAAATGTTTTATGAAGAAAACGTGACAAATGAATAAGGAACTTCAGGAATAACGACCCTTACATTGTATTTTATTTGTGATTTTCGGATGATCAAACCTTCAGAATAATGACCCTAGTCTTTTTAAGTCATTTTCAGATTAACGAACCTTTGGAACGCAAATCCTATTTCACTTTCGGATAAACGAACCTTTCAAATAATGACCCTAAACTTTTTTATGATATTTATGGATTTGTATCAAACCTTCGCAATACCGAATTTTGTCTCATGTTCTGATAAGCAACCATTTGAAATTACGAACTTTATTTCATGTTCAGATAACAAACCTCTGTAATAACGAACCTTCGGAATAATGCCAGTAATTTTTGAATTAAGAACCTCTATATGGAAAATTTTGTGTTCCGGAAAAGCGAACCTTATTTCATTGGGAACTGACGAACCTTGGAATCAACGAACATCACCATGGTGTAGAAGTCCTACCGGCCATATATGGCAACAAAGTTTACCTATTCCTTTTCTTTCTTTCTTTCTTTCTTTTTTCCTTTTTGGTTCCTAATATTACAGTTAATTTTGTAACAGCCTCCCTTTCCATTATTTGTTCTTGGTTTCTTGTTTTTATGTTTGTTTATCAATATGTTAAAGAATCAAAATTTCTATGAAGAAACGTCTGAAATGAAAATGTAAGCTTCGGGATAACGAACATTATCTCATTTTTGGATAAACGAACCTACAGGTTAACGAAACTTCTCTAATTTTCGAATGAACGAACGTTATTACGAAGTTCAGAACGATAAATATTTAGAGCCATTTTCATTTTCGGATTAATCACTAGTCTCCGGAATATTGGTCCTTATCTCATTTTCAGTATTACGAATGTATGGGTTGACGAATCTTCGGAGTAACGCCAACAATGTTAGGATTGACTAACCACTGGGCGCAGAAAATCTGTGCGTTTTGAAATAATGAAATTGAAAGAGAAAAAATTAACTCTCTGAATTAAAGAAGATCAACCATGGGGGTAGGAAAACTCCTGAGCATACTATGGTAACAAAGTCTCCTACTTTTTTTTCTCCTGGCATCCTAGTCGATTTTGTCACAATATACCTCTCCTTTTTTTTTTCTTGGTTTCTAGTTTTGAATGTTGAATCAAAATTACTGTGAAGAACGACGGAAATAAAGAATAAAAATAATAATGATAACGTCTGATATCATTAATCAAGAGACATTAAAGCTTTATGTAAGTCGCATTAACTAACACTCTGTTCTCCCTTTTGCTTTAGCTTACCACCTTTGGTGGAGCGATTTGAAAACTCTTTCGGCTTTTTTTTTAAATTTCTGCGTAATTCTGCTCGATTAGAAGAGTACTACAGTTTGTGATTTAGTAAAAACAAAAATTAATTCCCTGAAATGCAATTAAGTATGATTAGGGTAATAATAATGGGTGCTGTTCGTTATTCCGAACGTTCGTTATTCCGAAGGTTCGTTAATCCGAAATACACAAATTCCCTATACCTTGAAGTTCGTTAATCGGAAGTTGAAAAAGGGTTCGTTAATCCGAACATAAAATTATGTGACGTTATTCCGAAGGTTCGTTAATCCGAAGGTTCGTTAATCCGAAAATGAACTAGGGTTCGCTATTCCGAAGGCTCGCTTATCCGAAAATGAAATAGGGTTTGTTATGCCGAAGGTTCGTTGATCCGAAATGGTATAGGGTCCGTAACGAACCTTCGAAACAACGAGCTTTGTTTCATTTTGGAATTAAGGAACCTTCGGAATAACGAACCTTATTCATTTTGGGATTAATGAACCTTCGGAATAACAAGTCTGATCACAATTTCGGATTAACGAACCTTCGGAATAACGAACCTTCGGACTAAAGAACCTTCGGAATAACGAACCTTCGGAATAACGAGCTGTAACCATACCCCCGGCTTGTTGAAAGAGGCAAGTCACGTCCGGGATTCAAGTGATTATTTTCATTATGCGAGAAAATTGAAAATAATGTTGCTGCCTTCTTTCAATCCCTATATGTATATTGAGGTGAACTTGTCTTTTAATCGCAATAATACCTACACGGCCTTGCATTAGCTATTAAACAAACCTTTGAAACGTTTTGTTGTTGCTGTTGTTGTTGTTGTTGTTGTTGTTGTTGCTGCTGCTGCTGCTGCTGCTTTGGGGGTTCATTTTTGTTTGTTTTGTAAAAGTCTAATTCATTTTACAGCGTTGGCGGCATGAAGCAACCAGGACAAAGTCCAGTTGGGTGGCTGTATACATATAGTAGGCCGACATTGTACGGTGAAATACAATGTACGTATAATGTGTATAGTGCACCAATGAGCATACATGCATTTTATACATACCTGTGAGACAGGCAGAGTTCCGTAGCGGAGATTCAATAATGCATGACATGCCAGAATCTCGTCATATATACATTTACATTCGTTAAAGGGATCGTACAGTTTTGGTTGAGACCTAATTTCAGGTTTCTAACAGTTTGGTGTTTATGAGATAATGAGAAACCTCTTTTGAAATATTGTGGAAGAACATATAATTCTATGAGGAATTCAACGTTTATTTGATGAAAATTGGTTTTGAAATGGCTGAGATACCCAAAAAGAGCGATTCTCATAACGTGTGGGACCCACACTTTATTACGATCGCTTTGTTTTACTTTGTTTTTGGATGTTTCAGTCATTCCTTTTTTTTAATGGTATGCTCTGTATCACCTCATAACTGTTCTCTTGGCATCTTGTAAAATGTTAAAAGCCCAATTCTCATCTCCACCGATACTGTCATCCCTTTAAGTGACTCACGTTCAGGCTTATAATTCAATGCCAAATGGTAGTCTGCCGTTTGTCGCACGCCCCTGTATACGCGCAATCGAAGTACGAGGGGTAGGCCTACTATTATGCAGCATGATCACATGCATGAGACAAAGCGTAATTATGATATCATCTGATAGCGCTACTGTTCTATTCATCTTGTTAAAGAATGTTTGAAGATAACAAAGACTCATGTACTGTATACCGTACCGCTCATATAAGGCAGATACTGGTGATTCTGTTCCAAGTTACAGCGCTCGGGATACGCAAATTCAAATAAAGACAGATAACTTGTCATCATGTGATTGATTTCTGTTAGGATATTGACCTTTACACAATATCCAAACCATGATGCATATTGTATACTGACTTTTCACCTGAACATGTTTAAAGTTGAATACATGAAATGCAAAGGGGAAGGGAATGGAAAACACTCACTGATCTCATTAATCTATGGAATCATAGGTCATTTTGATACACTGACCCTTGACCATTCCCCTCCCCTCCCCCCCACCCCACCCCACCAAAAAAAAAAAAAGCAATAGCAATGATAATAAAAGGCCGTGGCCCCTAAAAATAGCTCGTGTTGATTAGAGTTTGGTCCTTTTGCTTTTGACGACAAACCAGATTAAAATGTGTTTTTTTTGTTTGTTTTTTTTTTTGTTTGTTTGTTTTTTAATGGCGCGTTTTTATTGCATTTTCGCAATTTTCGTCATCTTCCGTCTTCACAGAAAGTTTCACAACGGTTCATGTTGATATGACGTCCCAACAAGGGTGACCGGGTTGTGGCAGAAAGATAGTGATCGTGCATGTCGCGAAGAAGTATAACGAAAGTAATGTAACTGATACATAAAGATATATAGTTGATCTTTGTGTGAAAGTTATTTGATAAAATATTCTCGGGGTTTTTCTCAGTCCCTCATCGAAGAAAAGAAGATATTGTAAGAATATAAAAGCACACGCAGACACGCACGCATTTACAATACACATTCAATGTTAAAGACTAGCAATCTTCAGACTGCGACACCAGAGGGAAGGCGTTCATCATACACTACACGCCATTAATATGGAAGTTACAATACATTGTGGTGATTTAAAGCACATAGAACAAAGTTCAATGTGTACGAAACACAGTCTCGTTTCACTGACGCCGTACAGAGAAAGCTGATCTAATATATCTTGCTTTCCAGTATATGATGTGTATACAGGCAATTTCTAACTCAATGCACATGAAAATATTCTCTCAGAGCAGAATTATTGAGAGCCACAGCTGCTGATGCTGCGGTGACTATCAATAGTGGTAGATGCTCATGATTTAGGATACGGATCGTATTTTCCTGTGCTTTGTGATTACACTAACTAAAGAAAAATGTTAAAGTGGTATATACTTACACGTCTGTAGTAGACGATTACAAGTCCTCACTGAAAAGACTAATGACTGAGTGGAAACTCATATATTCGTACCTTCTCATTTTTGTAATGACTAGGCATTAATAGCTATCACGTAGGAGGACAGGTGGTTTAGAATGTGATTAATATAATGGCGGGGTATGTTTTATCTTCATGGAAAATGTGACATGTCATCTTTATGTTTGGCGTCATCCAGTGACTAACATAGGACTTGGGTGTGTGTCAGTGATATGAGACTATAGTATGAGACAAGTTTTATTTCTAAAGGTACCGAATAATTCTAAATGAAATCTAAGTTATTAAAATCTTAACATTAGTAACTGCCAATATTAACCAATAAGCACCAATTTAGACAAGAAATCTTCAATCTCTATTTGACTTTAGAACATTCCAAGGATCTAATGCTCTAGAAAAGACGAGGAACGTCCAATACAAGTGTTACACACTCATATTCAGGTTGACTTTAATAAACATTATACTAAAGTCGGACGAACAGAAAGAAGATGAATATGGTGATAAAAACCTCCATTACATCGAATATGAAATAAGAAGGTTGTTAGGCTTCAAGGTCTCACATTTTGGACTATATGATTAAAAAAAAATATATATATGCTTTTGAGCAATTTGTGTTCGGATATTTTAATCTTGGTTTCGTCGGGACTATCCAGCTATGATGTTATAACATTAAATTGCCCATGTTTATCTACTGCCATCGATGTAAACGACGCTGCCTTAGCACGAAACCGGGCGTGAAGTGCGCATGACTCTGGTTTTCCCCGACGAACAAGAAAATGAAAACACGTCATAACCCGTCACGCGGTAGTGTCTATATATACCGCCGTATATGATAGTCTCTTTCAGGAGACTTGTTGTGTCCGTGTTATGTTGTTGTTAACGCCGATGAGTAAAGGATCAATTGTAAACAGTGGTAAAAATGGTGCGTACACTGTATATACACGGAACAATGAATGCGTCACTGAAGATCTTTTCAACGCCTAATATGAAAAACCCCCGCAAAGTCATTTCCTTGTTACTCTGCAATTCAACTGCATTGCAAATGATTGCTTGTATAAGTGAACTTCACAAAAGCAAATACTGTCAAATCATGTTCAAATATTGCAACCACCACAGGAATAGGTAGTATTTCACACGGTATAATAATTACAGCGCCGTTGACGGCACGATATATTTTGTTTACATAGTAATGTAGGCCTACCTATATACTATTATATTCAACATCATTATCACATCTCATCAAACTATGAATTCTCCTGCTGCTCACTAGGATAGCTATCTTATATTTACCATGCTTACAATGATAAGACACAATTAAGCGTGTACGCTTTACCATTTTCCTTTTATAAACATGATATACGTCCTTCAACTCCAGCTGACACCCCACAGCAATGATTAATTTGAAAAGTGGGCAGTCCTCGATCACTGACCACACCCTCCACCCTCCTCAAGGTTTCCTGTTGTTCTGGGGTATCTATACCGCTGACACTTGATAATGTGTCTCTACCATTGTGTTGACACGCCCAGAGGTGATGATGATACCCTGTCATTTATGTAATC
>JAWLSL010000050.1:0-55000 GCA_033980235.1 Diadema setosum
ACGTAACAGGGGTTATATTAGGTATATGATGACATCATCTCTTGCGTAACAGATGACCTCATCGATTGCACCATATAGGGTGACATCATGGCCACGTTTATATCATGATTCATCGATTGCAACGCATGGCGCAAGAAAATATTAATGACAGATATCCGCACATGTCGCAACATGTCGTGACATAGTATGAGATCATATAATGATCAATATTACGTGGGTATTTTTGAGGGGATGAGATAATCGATTGCAACGTGGATGGAATGACGCTGCATCACCACATGGCGCAACATAGCGTGACGGGCGTGGGCATACATAGTGACAACATGAGGTCCAATAATTCGGCGTGATAGGCTAGCTCGCAGCAGCGCCGTTTGATGATATGATGAGGATATAGCAGCATCCCTATAGCCGGTGTATTGAAGAGAGTGAGCGATGTAAGTGAGAGAGGGAGAGAGAGGTCAAAAGCCATTAACGAAGTCGGCTGGGTCTGCTTCGGTCTCTGTGCGACGGGAGAGGGAGAGAGAGGGAGGATTGGTAACGAGGTCAGCTGTGCCTGCTGCGGAACTGGGACAGTCGCGTGTCGTCTATGTCAAGAGGTCAATCGTTGCACCGTCTGAACTTAAACCGTGAGTCATCGGGAGTAACTGAGGTCATGGTGGGAAAATACCGGTTTGTTTACTTCCTGGGAACATTGAAGTCGCGTACAGGTGGCGCAATGGTGAGTATATTGCGAAGCGCTTAGAAATATATTTTTATTGTTTTTAATGTAAGTATAAGCGGTTTTTAAGGGAATATAACGGTCAATACCATTGAGGTCCAATCGTCGGTCAATCGCTGCAAAGGACGCGTGTATTAGGATCTAACCTATAATAGAATAGCGAGTAAAAGTAAGATGGAGTGTGTAAGATGACGATGGTATCAATAAATATAGGCCCTAGATAGATGTGTGAGTATAGTTGATCGTGAGCACGAACATTTACGACAGTGCTACAACGACTACCGGGGAATTTCTGTCGGTGTAATCCCTGCTGGAATGTTATATAATTTCACACATACCATGAGAGCGTATCGACCCATTATTCGGCTTTTGTTTTTTTTTGTTTTTTTTTAATGTGTAGTGGCTCTTAAAAGAGCCTTAAGCTAACCAAAGCCCGAGAGATTTAGGCGTTGAGTTTCCGACGGTTCTCGTCGCGAAGGTAGTCCGCTAGGTCCAGGAAGAAGAGTAAGAGACCACCCTGCCTAGGAAACAAGAAAGTCTTGCTTGTCGCGCGCAGGACACGGGAGACTATGCCGAGGTACATCGTGAGATGAACGATTCCAAGACATAACGTAGAATTAATGACATCATCCACACATGGCGCAACATAATGCCATCATTTGGTTTGATCGTGGATAGTGTCGTGGCTCGCAGAAACGCCCTTACATACTGCCTGATGGGGAAAGTGAATTGAAGAGAGTAAGCAATAAGTGAACGAGAGAGGGGCATTTTTTTTTCCGATTAGGATATGGAGCTACAACGGAAGCTCCATAATACGGAAACCTCTGCCCCTAAGTCGCGTGCCGCTGAGGTCAAATGGCAACCGAGAAATGAGCGAGAGGAGGTGGGTCAACAGGTCAATCGTTACACCGGTCGCGTGCCGCTGCTATTATGAGCTTTGACCGTGAGCCAATGGGGGAAACTGATGTCATGGCGATGTTTGATAGGGAAAATTACCCGTTTGTTTACTTCCTGGGGACATTTTGCAGGTGTTGCGTTGCATACAGATGGTGCAATCACAACTATTAAGAGGCACGGAGAAACAGCTCAGAGAGAGCAAGGCTTTATCATTTCATCGATGTGACTGTGTTGTCGGCTGCATTGGCCACTTTCTAGCTATATCAGTCAATTTACTGGACAAGTAAGCGTCGTATGTACAAGTGAGATGATCGATAGGGGAGCCCACAAGCTGCCGATGATGGTATCAATAAATAGATATAGACGCATGTATATCCCAATGACGAGTTGATAGTGAACACGAGCCTACAACCTTTATACAATGACTACCGGGGAATTTCTTACAGGATTATTTAAACATAGAACTTACCATTTATTGCCCTGCCATAATAGCATGCCACGATATCGTTATTCGTTCTTTCTTGGTGGCTCTTCAAAGAATCTTTGGTTTACCAAGGCGGAAGTTTGGGCAGATGATGGTATCAATAAGCAAATACAGATAAGTGTCGGGATGACTAGTTGATGAAGAGCACAAGCCCACACCATTTTCATCCGACACGTGCCGCAACTTTTAAAAACGACGTCATTCATTTCAACATGTGGTGCAATGTCATAGCGATGTCAAGGTTGAGCTAAAAGCTGTGCAATATGCACGTAGGTCTTGAGCTCGCCAAGAAATAAGGGGTATCATATCGTGTCAGACGCGTGCCGCTGACTTTAGAAGAGTGAGCAAAAAGTGATCGTGGGGCCATTTTTGGCTAGGTTAACCACTGGCTAGTAGATTCGACGGGGAAATGAGAGTCACTTCGAGGGCGGGTAGTTTTTTCTCTGCATGTGTGTATAGTGTGTGTGGCAACATCGTTACTTCTAGGTATAACAGAACAAGTAATTCAAATCGTATAGTTAATAATTACAAAACCTAACGTTTGGTCCGAATTAATAGCAACTCTCGCTGATGCTAAATCCAATATCCCATTGGATGAAGAAAACGCAATGAAGTCTCAGTGACCAATAATAGCTTAATTTATTATAGACTCAACCTTACCCACTGGTCTATCAACGTTGTCTCATACGAACCATCGTCACCGGTTCCCTGGGTGTCGATATAGAATAATATCAAAAGGATGATATTTGCCCATAAATTTGCTGTTAACACGCCTTTACAAGTCCATTTTTTCTTGCCGGCCACAGGCACTTTTCAGAATGCTGCGATGAATGAAACAGAACGTGTATGGTACGTGTACATGGTAAAGTTACATGCCTAAATGGGCCGGGTGAAACTATTGGTACAAGAACAGGGGCGTATGATAGAAACATGTTGTAAGAATCGGTCTTATGAGAATTGCCAACCGAAAACCCTGTTGCAACCATATTGATATTGTAAAATCACAAGTTCACGCCACAGAGGTTTATAGAACCATTTGAGCGGAATATTTGAATACTGCATTGACTCACGAGGCGAATGAGTTGTAACGTAGCCATGTATACTGTGATTACGATGGCGCCATGATTTTATGCACAAGTTACACACGAAGAAAGGGTTTACATGTATGGGATATTACGTGATTGTGTATGCCTTGTTTTCAATGGGAGGTAGATTCAATATACAGTATGTATGACAGTCATTTTGTGGCATGCAGAGTTTGTGATTATACGACAAGTACACCTACTAAATCGTGTGTCCTGTGGTGACTGATTAATTAGATTGGAAAGAAACATAAGTGTCGAATTATAATGCGCGAATAATCAGAACACCAAAACATATTATATTTAAACATACATGTTCAACTGTAGCTTCTGGTGAGAATAAAGATCTTTTCAGAGTACTTTAATCCTTCCTTTTTGTCTCACGATTCACTTTAAGGCTTTGAATGAACAGAATTTTAACCCCGAGATGCGTTCATTTTCAAGCTGTCATTAAAGACTCAGAGTAGGAATCAATCGTGAAGGGCTTCGTCTTCTTCCGGGGAACGTTGGGTCAGTAGGATCATCATTTTCATGCCGGCGGACTGGAACCTCAAGGAAGTAATAGCGAGTTTTGAGCACCTCAACTTGTCTACAGCCAATCATGTCCACTGCGAAGAACAGGCGCGTCATTGCAAAATACTGTTAGAGAAAGGATAGGAAACTTTTTTGTTCTGACATGGACATACTAAGTATCCAATAATATTCCAATAAAGGGATAAAATCTAAATCGTTGACATGGGTGTATCATCTTAGTAGGTCTTTGGCAGGAGGAGCGACCGACACGAGCGATGAAGATGTTCTTGCCTTGCCCCGAAAATACATCACACTCCCCTGGCATGAACGCGGCGATTCGAAACAACGGTTCATTACGGATAGAGTATCGCTAAGCATTCACCTTTAACTCTATAGAAGGAAAAAAATAAACGTTGTTACACAACAATATCGCATTGCAGAAATGTAGGCGTATGAAAGATATCGAAGGTGAAAAGGCGATCTGGAAATCAACGATCTGGAAATCTGTCGTGATACACATTGCAGAACACGACTTGAAGTGGTAGGAATCTTGACGAACATAACGACGAAATAGCAGTTATACCGTTCGAGTATAATTACTTATGCACTCGTATTATTCCGAGCGTAGTTCATATTGATCAATAACAATTGTAAGCGACACAATCATTTTATTCAAGAACATTTTCATTAACCGCAAAAAGTAGAAGTCGCAGAGATTGTGTCAAATGTCCCTTATAGAAACACATGCACTTTGCAATGACTCAGCATATTTCCAGTCATTCGTAAAGCTTGGCAAGGTTGGTTTTTGCGACTGATGCGTTAAACTTTCTCAATGTCATGGTATCAGAATGAGTATAGCTTTGTGCAACGTTATTGGACATAATTATGTTTACGCAGTCTTTGATGTGTCTATCTGTTAAAACAAAAAGAATTCATATGATTCCCCAGAGTTTTTCGCATATCTGAAAACAAGAATGTAACCCAGCATTGTATTTCTCTAGTTTGTTTTCTGAATGCAACAATAGTTGCGAAGTCAGCCTGACGGGGTAAAAGGTTTCATTTACGTATCAAAAAATCAGTAGAAGGAAACAGACGTAGCCTACCTTAGGATTAGCCTGGCATGACCAGCTAAATGATAGTAACAGTAGAAACACGAAAGGCAAAAGTTGCGTTGGGTTTTGTTTTTTGCGTTTATTTTAATTGATTAATATTTCTCCCGAAGTCAGGTAGCAACAGATTTAACGTCCTTGCAATTAAATGAAATGATTGATGTATTACTGTGACACGGCGTGTAACGATTTGATTTATATCAAAGTTATTTCATGTTAGCTAACAGAAGTAGAAATCCTATAATAATGGCAAACGTAATCTTGCATTTAGCCGCGTCAATAGCTGATGACAAAAGATTCGACCGAAAGTATAGTTACTGCATTTTACAAGATTTAGACACGCATTACATTATATAGTATGCTCGTCGGAGGTTCATGATAATTACGTTTGAAATGATGATTAAACCACGCATACTTTGATCTTCAGTCACCTTTTGCATACATGCGTTTCTACTTTTGTGCTTAAAAATACTTACAATGAAACTTGTGATAGAAAATCCAGTTTGTTACTGTCATAGGAAGAATGGAAATACAAATTGACACCATTCAGATTATTAACACCCACTTTTTTGTTTCCATTAGTAGCTCAAAGTTTGCTTGTTCCGTTTTGGCGTTGTTGTTTTTTTTGGAAGCAACTCAACACTGCCTCACATGAAATCATGTTATACACACTGAATTCGAACGTTAAAACCAGCGGTAACTTCACCGATTACTCGGTTTTAATACTTTTAGCTATCATTAATTGTTCACTCCTATCTACAGATGGAATGTATTTGAATTTCCTCGCTCGTTTGAATAAGATATACGCGTCCATCGAATTTCATTTTAGTGAAGCTTTAGCACGTGCAAATACATTCGTCAACACACACACCACAAAAACACACACAAAAAACATTGGTCACACTTATAGTAGTTGCTGAAGATTTCTTAACCACAAATCGAGCTAAAGTACAACTTTGTTACAGTTTACAAGACCTATGATTTAATTCACAACTGATATCATTGTGAGAGAAAAGATATTTCTCTGTTGAAAAACAGAAACTAATAATTGCGGATGAATTTTTCAAAGTGAACTATTCACTGAACATTACTGAAAACGTAAAAAGTGCATCTTATTTGATATCAGTCTAACAAAAAATAGAAAATTGCAAACGGTCAATGTCGAATAAACGTTCAACACGGGGCACCCTGTTTGCTCTGTAAAGCAAACATCATTCTGCTTGAGTCATCATGAAGTATTCGATATTTAAAGAAATGAACAAATCGCTTGTCATTGTTCCCATACAGCGATGAACCATTAAACGCCTTTGTAACGAGTCAGATCATTAAAGTGAGCGCATTATTACTGCATGCTGGTGAAATAAAAGACAAGTATAGCTATGATTCAGTTGTCAACGTGCAATGCACGCATAGTTATAAGCACAGATTCCAGGTCTGACTTGATTAAATAGTTTTCACATATACAGTTTATATGTAGAAGAGCTGGTGTGTAAACGTAAATACTCAAAGCATAATGGTATATTGGTAACGAGTGATTTAAGGTCAGGGGATACCCAAAATCATGCCACGTTGCAGTGTCAGAACAAGTTAGGGTATATAGCGATAGAATGATTTGAGATATCTTGTGAAAAGAACTTATTTTTGTAGGATTAAAAATAAATCGGTCATTCATCCGCGTGAGAGCTGTAAATAATAACGGTATCGAAGTGGCTGATATAGCTGGAGCAGAAAAAAAATGTTCCAACGAAGCCCATGTGTCGATTGACCCCCGGTCTCCAGTACTTTCCACATGTTAACCAGTATTATCAACATCTGTACTTTTAAAGGGGACGTCAAAACCGTATCTGGCAATGCACGCAAGCGGCATCATAAACAGAGTTTCTTACTAATCATCCCTTTCGACTGATAAATCGAGTGTAGTTATATAGGTATATCTTCATGGCTTATACATCAAAATGCCCAACACAAGATGTACTTTCATTTGACCCAAACAGACCATAATGATTATCGATACATCTCAGGTAACTCGATCAGAGCATGTTATCAGGTTGGTACTCCAAGGTAAGAAAGTGACTCGTTGAGAATAGAATGATATGCAGGTTCATGTAATATCACCTTCAGCAGCACTCGTGGACTTAACCTTTTTCACCATCTTTGCTGTTGTAAGGAAATACCCAATTAGTTATATTACAATACACGAGTGCAATAACCTTATTTTGGTTTACATTATTTTGGTAGGGTTACTCGAAGAAAGGCTGGGCGGACTCGTTTTGTTAATGAACTTTTAAAAAAAATAACTATTACACTTGACGTATTGAAGAGGATCAATTTTTGAGACTTGTGTAAAGTCGAGTGGCGCAATGTATACCGCTATTAGAAAATTACGTTACAAATAATTCTTATTTTCTGTTGTGGATATCAGAGAGCACAGAACGATATTGTGCGATGATTCTATATTTGGTGGTTTGCGTATAAAACTGTGATTGACGCTTATGATATCTGTTTTTTATTCACCCAGAAGGCGCAATGGATAACATTTTTATTGAATTAACTTTATGTACCATTGCGGTTTTGCCCAAATATCGGTATATCGTTGAAGTTAAAGTCGGCACAGTTACAATAATTATCATGAAACCGTCTTTGGAAGAAACCGTCTTTGGAAGAACCCGTCTTTAATCACGGCGCAACGGAGGTTGCTCCATTTCTCTGTAAGGGACTGAGTTGCGAATGAAGTTTTCATTGTACCGCGGCATTTGGCGATTTGGAGATCGGTTTGGGTGGGATTGTGCGTTCAAGCAAATAATGCAGACCTTAAGATAAATAGCCAAGGATGGGCTTGTGAGATGTGGGGAATTAAAACAGTAAAGTCATGATCATTTTGACTCGTTCATGTACAAGCGTAAGAAAGTTTGATTGTTCATTTTCTTTGGCGTGATTGGTTTCTTAGTCACTGAAGACAAGATACATGAAATGTGACGCGCATGTATTGGACATCGTAACACTAAAGCTATGTGAAATATATTTCTCTGGCAGATCGAATCGAGTTTGATTGATTACACGATGAAAGTCGACCTGTGACTGACGATTTGAATACAGCTTCAGTTGTAAAGCGCAGTCATTCGTTTTTACCGTCAGTATAATAATCATACAATATGTGATTGTGTACGAAGATTAAGCGAGGCTGACTGTAGACGACAAACAAAGATTCCCCTTTTTTCTATCACATTCGGCAGCGTTGAGGCTGAAACATACGTTGAAATTCAAGATGACTTATGAGATTGTTCAAAATTATATCCAGACGGGTATTAAAGTCACAGGATGAAACACATTATGATGACTTAACAACTCTTCTGAACCTAACCAGTCTGTACACTATATGCAAGATAATGAAACCTTTGTAAGAAATAGATAGCGGCATACATGGAAACGAACGATTTATTTTTTCAAGACCAACATGGTTTTAGTATATCATGTATAACTCAACCGTTGGGAGTGACAGAAGGTCCGAAGCTATGGATAACAGGTTGAGGATTGACTACATGTATACTTAGACTATAGCAACGTTTTCCGTGTGGCATCCTCATAATTATGAAGAAAAATGCTGTGAAAATAGAGATTCACGTGCAACGTCGAGCACTAAGTCTATCTCATAAGTGCGTCTCCTGCGACGTCTGCAACACGCACCACGGCTTGAACACATAATAGCTACCTTCACTATCGATAGCCTATACAGACAATGACAGACGTCATAGATCAGCCATGGTACAAACCATGATACGTGTACAGGGAATTGACGCTCTCCGGTCAGCTGATCTCTTTGGCTTTTCATCTAGCAGCTGAACAAAGAACTCATCCATTTAAAATTTCGAAGGAGCATGTCAAAACAAAGTTGAGGAGCCCTACACTTTTTTTTCAAAGAGTGATAAGAATGGAACAGTTTAACACCTTACGTGATAGTGAGCCCTTCAATTGACACATATGAAATAAATCTTGAATATGGACAAGTTTCGCAAAAATGCCCCAGCTTTGCAGAGCCTTTCACCCAGAAATTGCTCATCTTTTTCGATGCAGAGGGGTAAATAAGTTTGGTATAACTTTAAAAGTTTACTTCCAGGGTATGATATCCAAGGCATAACGATATTGGGGATTGAGAGATGCGTTATAATTCACCTTAATCATTTACAGAATTGAACTTTACTAGTCATGCCCGGGAGTAATCTTTTATCGGGGATTTTGTAAATCCATTTTCTTTTTCAATTCAATTCAAAGGTTTTATTTTCACTTCTTTCAACAGAATGTAAAAAAAAATATATAGATTCGACATGCGTTTGAAGGAATGATACATAGATAGCAAAGAATAACATTTGTCAATAGTCATTACAAAATAAGGCATTTTTCATACAGAAATATTTATACATTCTGCGAAAAAAAAAAGTGGAGGCACCAACTTAAAAGACTATGCTTGTACAACGTGGGCACCTCATAGGAGGGAAAAAAGTTGAAAACTTAACTACAAGTGTGCGGGATGAAAAAAAGAAGTGAAAAAGGGGAAAGGGAAGAAACAGAAATAGAAGTAAAGAGACGAGACAGCTAAAAACAAAAAGGCTGGATCAATCGATACATTCAAGATCAAACCAGCAGAGACTATTAGCCGTATTAGAAGTGTAGAGCGTTGAAAGCGACGAGAAACTGATATATACAATTGTATGGAATTGCTGATAGCAGAACATATCTGTTCTGTGAAGGCACGTGTAATAATATACAAGTTTACAATAAGAAAACTAGGGGATGCGATGTGGAATTCCGCAAAAAACGCAACCTAACATGCCTATAAAAAATCAATAGCATCCTGGTGCTTACAAAACCTACTTACTAAAAAATGAACAAACAAAATTAGTTTCTTTCTGTTACATTGTAACACTTAAGGAGGATTGATTTCAATCTTTTTTAAATGAAAACAGAGAAGGAGCATTTTTTATGTCTGGACTACGGCAGTTCCCGAAACTTGGGCCTGTATAAATAAATGTCTGCTGAGCTAACACAGTTCTAAGCAGGGGCAAATGAAATTCATTACACTGTCTTGTTGGGTAACTATGGTGTGTCAGGTTACGACAAATTGTCATAACATGGTTTGTTTTGTGTCCATGCATCGGGAATTATTTCTAACCATAAAATCATATTTATAATGACATCCTGCAGGGGGATTTGAAAAGCTAGTAACAATTCCTAACTCTCCATCCGAGGCGTAAATTGTTTGAAGAATATATACTGTACCGACTTTAACTTCAACGATATACCGATATTTGGGCAAAACCGCAATGGTACATAAAGTTAATTCAATAAAAATGTTATCCATTGCGCCTTCTGGGTGAATAAAAAACAGATATCATAAGCGTCAATCACAGTTTTATACGCAAACCACCAAATATAGAATCATCGCACAATATCGTTCTGTGCTCTCTGATATCCACAACAGAAAATAAGAATTATTTGTAACGTAATTTTCTAATAGCGGTATACATTGCGCCACTCGACTTTACACAAGTCTCAAAAATTGATCCTCTTCAATACGTCAAGTGTAATAGTTATTTTTTTTAAAAGTTCATTAACAAAACGAGTCCGCCCAGCCTTTCTTCGAGTAACCCTACCAAAATAATGTAAACCAAAATAAGGTTATTGCACTCGTGTATTGTAATATAACTAATTGGGTATTTCCTTACAACAGCAAAGATGGTGAAAAAGGTTAAGTCCACGAGTGCTGCTGAAGGTGATATTACATGAACCTGCATATCATTCTATTCTCAACGAGTCACTTTCTTACCTTGGAGTACCAACCTGATAACATGCTCTGATCGAGTTACCTGAGATGTATCGATAATCATTATGGTCTGTTTGGGTCAAATGAAAGTACATCTTGTGTTGGGCATTTTGATGTATAAGCCATGAAGATATACCTATATAACTACACTCGATTTATCAGTCGAAAGGGATGATTAGTAAGAAACTCTGTTTATGATGCCGCTTGCGTGCATTGCCAGATACGGTTTTGACGTCCCCTTTAAAAGTACAGATGTTGATAATACTGGTTACATGTGGAGAGTACTGGAGACCGGGGGTCAATCGACACATGGGCTTCGTTGGAACATTTTTTTCTGCTCCAGCTATATCAGCCACTTCGATACCGTTATTATTTACAGCTCTCACGCGGATGAATGACCGATTTATTTTTAATCCTACAAAAATAAGTTCTTTTCACAAGATATCTCAAATCATTCTATCGCTATATACCCTAACTTGTTCTGACACTGCAACGTGGCATGATTTTGGGTATCCCCTGACCTTAAATCACTCGTTACCAATATACCATTATGCTTTGAGTATTTACGTTTACACACCAGCTCTTCTACATATAAACTGTATATGTGAAAACTATTTAATCAAGTCAGACCTGGAATCTGTGCTTATAACTATGCGTGCATTGCACGTTGACAACTGAATCATAGCTATACTTGTCTTTTATTTCACCAGCATGCAGTAATAATGCGCTCACTTTAATGATCTGACTCGTTACAAAGGCGTTTAATGGTTCATCGCTGTATGGGAACAATGACAAGCGATTTGTTCATTTCTTTAAATATCGAATACTTCATGATGACTCAAGCAGAATGATGTTTGCTTTACAGAGCAAACAGGGTGCCCCGTGTTGAACGTTTATTCGACATTGACCGTTTGCAATTTTCTATTTTTTGTTAGACTGATATCAAATAAGATGCACTTTTTACGTTTTCAGTAATGTTCAGTGAATAGTTCACTTTGAAAAATTCATCCGCAATTATTAGTTTCTGTTTTTCAACAGAGAAATATCTTTTCTCTCACAATGATATCAGTTGTGAATTAAATCATAGGTCTTGTAAACTGTAACAAAGTTGTACTTTAGCTCGATTTGTGGTTAAGAAATCTTCAGCAACTACTATAAGTGTGACCAATGTTTTTTGTGTGTGTTTTTGTGGTGTGTGTGTTGACGAATGTATTTGCACGTGCTAAAGCTTCACTAAAATGAAATTCGATGGACGCGTATATCTTATTCAAACGAGCGAGGAAATTCAAATACATTCCATCTGTAGATAGGAGTGAACAATTAATGATAGCTAAAAGTATTAAAACCGAGTAATCGGTGAAGTTACCGCTGGTTTTAACGTTCGAATTCAGTGTGTATAACATGATTTCATGTGAGGCAGTGTTGAGTTGCTTCCAAAAAAAACAACAACGCCAAAACGGAACAAGCAAACTTTGAGCTACTAATGGAAACAAAAAAGTGGGTGTTAATAATCTGAATGGTGTCAATTTGTATTTCCATTCTTCCTATGACAGTAACAAACTGGATTTTCTATCACAAGTTTCATTGTAAGTATTTTTAAGCACAAAAGTAGAAACGCATGTATGCAAAAGGTGACTGAAGATCAAAGTATGCGTGGTTTAATCATCATTTCAAACGTAATTATCATGAACCTCCGACGAGCATACTATATAATGTAATGCGTGTCTAAATCTTGTAAAATGCAGTAACTATACTTTCGGTCGAATCTTTTGTCATCAGCTATTGACGCGGCTAAATGCAAGATTACGTTTGCCATTATTATAGGATTTCTACTTCTGTTAGCTAACATGAAATAACTTTGATATAAATCAAATCGTTACACGCCGTGTCACAGTAATACATCAATCATTTCATTTAATTGCAAGGACGTTAAATCTGTTGCTACCTGACTTCGGGAGAAATATTAATCAATTAAAATAAACGCAAAAAACAAAACCCAACGCAACTTTTGCCTTTCGTGTTTCTACTGTTACTATCATTTAGCTGGTCATGCCAGGCTAATCCTAAGGTAGGCTACGTCTGTTTCCTTCTACTGATTTTTTGATACGTAAATGAAACCTTTTACCCCGTCAGGCTGACTTCGCAACTATTGTTGCATTCAGAAAACAAACTAGAGAAATACAATGCTGGGTTACATTCTTGTTTTCAGATATGCGAAAAACTCTGGGGAATCATATGAATTCTTTTTGTTTTAACAGATAGACACATCAAAGACTGCGTAAACATAATTATGTCCAATAACGTTGCACAAAGCTATACTCATTCTGATACCATGACATTGAGAAAGTTTAACGCATCAGTCGCAAAAACCAACCTTGCCAAGCTTTACGAATGACTGGAAATATGCTGAGTCATTGCAAAGTGCATGTGTTTCTATAAGGGACATTTGACACAATCTCTGCGACTTCTACTTTTTGCGGTTAATGAAAATGTTCTTGAATAAAATGATTGTGTCGCTTACAATTGTTATTGATCAATATGAACTACGCTCGGAATAATACGAGTGCATAAGTAATTATACTCGAACGGTATAACTGCTATTTCGTCGTTATGTTCGTCAAGATTCCTACCACTTCAAGTCGTGTTCTGCAATGTGTATCACGACAGATTTCCAGATCGTTGATTTCCAGATCGCCTTTTCACCTTCGATATCTTTCATACGCCTACATTTCTGCAATGCGATATTGTTGTGTAACAACGTTTATTTTTTTCCTTCTATAGAGTTAAAGGTGAATGCTTAGCGATACTCTATCCGTAATGAACCGTTGTTTCGAATCGCCGCGTTCATGCCAGGGGAGTGTGATGTATTTTCGGGGCAAGGCAAGAACATCTTCATCGCTCGTGTCGGTCGCTCCTCCTGCCAAAGACCTACTAAGATGATACACCCATGTCAACGATTTAGATTTTATCCCTTTATTGGAATATTATTGGATACTTAGTATGTCCATGTCAGAACAAAAAAGTTTCCTATCCTTTCTCTAACAGTATTTTGCAATGACGCGCCTGTTCTTCGCAGTGGACATGATTGGCTGTAGACAAGTTGAGGTGCTCAAAACTCGCTATTACTTCCTTGAGGTTCCAGTCCGCCGGCATGAAAATGATGATCCTACTGACCCAACGTTCCCCGGAAGAAGACGAAGCCCTTCACGATTGATTCCTACTCTGAGTCTTTAATGACAGCTTGAAAATGAACGCATCTCGGGGTTAAAATTCTGTTCATTCAAAGCCTTAAAGTGAATCGTGAGACAAAAAGGAAGGATTAAAGTACTCTGAAAAGATCTTTATTCTCACCAGAAGCTACAGTTGAACATGTATGTTTAAATATAATATGTTTTGGTGTTCTGATTATTCGCGCATTATAATTCGACACTTATGTTTCTTTCCAATCTAATTAATCAGTCACCACAGGACACACGATTTAGTAGGTGTACTTGTCGTATAATCACAAACTCTGCATGCCACAAAATGACTGTCATACATACTGTATATTGAATCTACCTCCCATTGAAAACAAGGCATACACAATCACGTAATATCCCATACATGTAAACCCTTTCTTCGTGTGTAACTTGTGCATAAAATCATGGCGCCATCGTAATCACAGTATACATGGCTACGTTACAACTCATTCGCCTCGTGAGTCAATGCAGTATTCAAATATTCCGCTCAAATGGTTCTATAAACCTCTGTGGCGTGAACTTGTGATTTTACAATATCAATATGGTTGCAACAGGGTTTTCGGTTGGCAATTCTCATAAGACCGATTCTTACAACATGTTTCTATCATACGCCCCTGTTCTTGTACCAATAGTTTCACCCGGCCCATTTAGGCATGTAACTTTACCATGTACACGTACCATACACGTTCTGTTTCATTCATCGCAGCATTCTGAAAAGTGCCTGTGGCCGGCAAGAAAAAATGGACTTGTAAAGGCGTGTTAACAGCAAATTTATGGGCAAATATCATCCTTTTGATATTATTCTATATCGACACCCAGGGAACCGGTGACGATGGTTCGTATGAGACAACGTTGATAGACCAGTGGGTAAGGTTGAGTCTATAATAAATTAAGCTATTATTGGTCACTGAGACTTCATTGCGTTTTCTTCATCCAATGGGATATTGGATTTAGCATCAGCGAGAGTTGCTATTAATTCGGACCAAACGTTAGGTTTTGTAATTATTAACTATACGATTTGAATTACTTGTTCTGTTATACCTAGAAGTAACGATGTTGCCACACACACTATACACACATGCAGAGAAAAAACTACCCGCCCTCGAAGTGACTCTCATTTCCCCGTCGAATCTACTAGCCAGTGGTTAACCTAGCCAAAAATGGCCCCACGATCACTTTTTGCTCACTCTTCTAAAGTCAGCGGCACGCGTCTGACACGATATGATACCCCTTATTTCTTGGCGAGCTCAAGACCTACGTGCATATTGCACAGCTTTTAGCTCAACCTTGACATCGCTATGACATTGCACCACATGTTGAAATGAATGACGTCGTTTTTAAAAGTTGCGGCACGTGTCGGATGAAAATGGTGTGGGCTTGTGCTCTTCATCAACTAGTCATCCCGACACTTATCTGTATTTGCTTATTGATACCATCATCTGCCCAAACTTCCGCCTTGGTAAACCAAAGATTCTTTGAAGAGCCACCAAGAAAGAACGAATAACGATATCGTGGCATGCTATTATGGCAGGGCAATAAATGGTAAGTTCTATGTTTAAATAATCCTGTAAGAAATTCCCCGGTAGTCATTGTATAAAGGTTGTAGGCTCGTGTTCACTATCAACTCGTCATTGGGATATACATGCGTCTATATCTATTTATTGATACCATCATCGGCAGCTTGTGGGCTCCCCTATCGATCATCTCACTTGTACATACGACGCTTACTTGTCCAGTAAATTGACTGATATAGCTAGAAAGTGGCCAATGCAGCCGACAACACAGTCACATCGATGAAATGATAAAGCCTTGCTCTCTCTGAGCTGTTTCTCCGTGCCTCTTAATAGTTGTGATTGCACCATCTGTATGCAACGCAACACCTGCAAAATGTCCCCAGGAAGTAAACAAACGGGTAATTTTCCCTATCAAACATCGCCATGACATCAGTTTCCCCCATTGGCTCACGGTCAAAGCTCATAATAGCAGCGGCACGCGACCGGTGTAACGATTGACCTGTTGACCCACCTCCTCTCGCTCATTTCTCGGTTGCCATTTGACCTCAGCGGCACGCGACTTAGGGGCAGAGGTTTCCGTATTATGGAGCTTCCGTTGTAGCTCCATATCCTAATCGGAAAAAAAAATGCCCCTCTCTCGTTCACTTATTGCTTACTCTCTTCAATTCACTTTCCCCATCAGGCAGTATGTAAGGGCGTTTCTGCGAGCCACGACACTATCCACGATCAAACCAAATGATGGCATTATGTTGCGCCATGTGTGGATGATGTCATTAATTCTACGTTATGTCTTGGAATCGTTCATCTCACGATGTACCTCGGCATAGTCTCCCGTGTCCTGCGCGCGACAAGCAAGACTTTCTTGTTTCCTAGGCAGGGTGGTCTCTTACTCTTCTTCCTGGACCTAGCGGACTACCTTCGCGACGAGAACCGTCGGAAACTCAACGCCTAAATCTCTCGGGCTTTGGTTAGCTTAAGGCTCTTTTAAGAGCCACTACACATTAAAAAAAAACAAAAAAAACAAAAGCCGAATAATGGGTCGATACGCTCTCATGGTATGTGTGAAATTATATAACATTCCAGCAGGGATTACACCGACAGAAATTCCCCGGTAGTCGTTGTAGCACTGTCGTAAATGTTCGTGCTCACGATCAACTATACTCACACATCTATCTAGGGCCTATATTTATTGATACCATCGTCATCTTACACACTCCATCTTACTTTTACTCGCTATTCTATTATAGGTTAGATCCTAATACACGCGTCCTTTGCAGCGATTGACCGACGATTGGACCTCAATGGTATTGACCGTTATATTCCCTTAAAAACCGCTTATACTTACATTAAAAACAATAAAAATATATTTCTAAGCGCTTCGCAATATACTCACCATTGCGCCACCTGTACGCGACTTCAATGTTCCCAGGAAGTAAACAAACCGGTATTTTCCCACCATGACCTCAGTTACTCCCGATGACTCACGGTTTAAGTTCAGACGGTGCAACGATTGACCTCTTGACATAGACGACACGCGACTGTCCCAGTTCCGCAGCAGGCACAGCTGACCTCGTTACCAATCCTCCCTCTCTCTCCCTCTCCCGTCGCACAGAGACCGAAGCAGACCCAGCCGACTTCGTTAATGGCTTTTGACCTCTCTCTCCCTCTCTCACTTACATCGCTCACTCTCTTCAATACACCGGCTATAGGGATGCTGCTATATCCTCATCATATCATCAAACGGCGCTGCTGCGAGCTAGCCTATCACGCCGAATTATTGGACCTCATGTTGTCACTATGTATGCCCACGCCCGTCACGCTATGTTGCGCCATGTGGTGATGCAGCGTCATTCCATCCACGTTGCAATCGATTATCTCATCCCCTCAAAAATACCCACGTAATATTGATCATTATATGATCTCATACTATGTCACGACATGTTGCGACATGTGCGGATATCTGTCATTAATATTTTCTTGCGCCATGCGTTGCAATCGATGAATCATGATATAAACGTGGCCATGATGTCACCCTATATGGTGCAATCGATGAGGTCATCTGTTACGCAAGAGATGATGTCATCATATACCTAATATAACCCCTGTTACGTAATACAACTGATGGTGCAATCAATTGCGCAATCTGGGCTGTCAGTCTCTAACCCCTATCTACTATAAGCTCTAATCATTTCTAATCGATTCAAAAGGATATTATATAATCAAATTGAGACAAACATGATTCTTCTATAGAAATACAGTACCAAAATGGCGCCCCTCCCTGCTAAGCAGCAACTGCGTGCAGCCATGATGATTATTTGCCAAGGTAGCCTATACGATAATACCGGCCTATCTTGCAGATCAGGTGACATGAAACATGCAGTTGACATTGCCGTTCCATAGGAGATAGTCTATAGTCCAAGGTTCGCGGAGGAAAATTTGAAGTGTGTTTGATCGTTACGATTTGAAATGATGCACATTACGACGGATTCTTATCTGACACCTCTTTTCTACTATGAATTGTACTGAGATAAAGTTTGATTTTATAGGTCCTACGTATGTTTTGCACTTTGGAGTTGAGTGCAGTTTAGAATGAAACACGGTAAAAGAAAGTTTTGGTAATTAACCTGTGTAAAATGATAAAGACTTGTGTGCATTTTATATAGCCAGAGGCTCCAAAGTCTGTAGGAAATCGAGATTATTCTATGACTTATCTGAAAGCTGATAATAAAAGCTATGCATTCCTACACTTTAGGCGCGCAAACTCGTCAGGAATAACTGAATTTAATATACATGGGTTGTTACTTTTTTGTGTGTAATTGTGTGATGTATTCTGACCTCGAAACATTCCTGAGAAAAAAAATAAGGTAATAAAAAATATGTCATAGTTGATAGTGCATTGTAGTATGTACGTAAATAGTTCGTCCTGTTTGTAGGAACACCATCTCCATTCCGTATCGTCCTTGATGTCATTATGTGTTCAAGTCCCTGTCGATGTCAGTGTCCACTATGCATCTCTCTGTTTCTCTCTCTCTCTCTCTTTCTCCCTTCTGTGTCTGAACTTGTCATTGAATTTCTTTTTTACTTCATATTCCATCATTTTCTCATTTTCATGGACTTAATAATTATTCAGTACCTATTCATTTACGGTTACAACACACACTCAGGAAAAAAAAATGTGAACTGAGAAAGGAGGCTCTGAAGTGCAATGTCTATTCAAGCACTAAATCTTTACCAAGCCACGCTGGCTGTGCAACGAATGGGACAAAAAAAAAAACAGGATGTCAACCTCCAGAGTAACAACAATGAAGGGATTATCAGATTAAACTGAAATTATTTAATGCGCCTTATTGACACATTCTGTTCATAATTGATGCTAATTTTCAAAGCAGTAGCATCATCCTTTCAAAAGTTATTAGAGTTGAAAGTGAAGAGTGTGTACAAGGTTTTTAAGAAATGAAAAGGGGACTCTAAAAAAAACACCTAATCACAGTATTAAAAGAATGTTTAAGATAGACTGCTAAAAAACACACTTTCCTGTCCGTTTTATGATCCCGAATTTTAGCATAATGTAGAAGAAGACTCGCTCTTTCTCAAAATATGAAAAAGTCAAGATCGCATAGGTTGACCCATATCACCCAGTTTCAGTCCTCACACAAAATCAGTGTGTGCGACTTTTTGTTCGTTTTGTGATGCACGGTCATATATACATGAAAGTTTGACTTGGAATGAACATTTGCATCATGTTACAACGTGTATTTCTAAAAATATAGTGGATTATTTCCAAGCTGAAGTTTTTTTCTTCCTCGTTCAACTTATTTTCTATTATGTAATTCCTTAATTCTCCCATATATAAGTTATTGCAATGTTGTATGGGAAACTTGCGGCTCTACCAAAATAAATTCTATTTTCAAATTACAAAAGAAAGTTATACGTATTTGTACAGGATCGCATTTTCTGACTCATACTGATTATTTATTTCATGAACTTAAAATATTGAAGGTTTTTTATTTGAATTTTATTCAAGTACCAGTAATTATGTTTAAATATATACATGATCAACTTCCATCATTGTTTAATAATATGTTTAGGTTTAATACTTCTGTCCACTCGTACCCTACTCGTATACTTATGTAGAAATTTCCATCTTTTGAATCCCAAATTATTAGTGACACATATATCTATAAGACATTCAAGCCCGGACGTTTGGAATAATCTCCTAGACAATATACAGTCCTGCTCTAGTATTTATTCTTTGAAAGCTTCACTAAAACGATATTTGATACAATCATATTCTTCAAACCAATCAAGATTACAAATATTTTTTTGTAAATGATTGTCATTTTTTGTCAATCACTATTTTCTTCCTTCAACTGCATCTTGCACTCACGCCTGCAACTACACTGCACCCACCTGATCACTATCCTCTGAGAGAGTTGTGTCGTTGGATAGTCATTTATGAGGCCTCCATCCATTTTAAGCTTAATCGCTTACGATGGTGGTCTCCTGCACTCAATTATCTCTGTTGTTTACTGAAAAGTACTGTATATTTCATTCTATGTTTCTGTGTATCTACATTGCTCAATGCAATCAACTATGTGTATCTATTTGTGTACTGTTATCGATTTATTTCATTGCACTTGCTATTCTTTGTCTTTGTACTTCTTGAAATTTGTATTGTATCTGATTGAATGCAGAAATAAAAACAAACAAACAAACAAACAAATGTAGATGGCGTTGTGTGCAAGATTGCCGTGAGCGGTATGCAGGGAGGGGAGAACCCGATCAAAAACGTTCAGAATCTGAACTACACAAGAGGTAGAGTGGATAATATGAATGTAAAGAATAATCATTGTCACTCAATATTTTTTTTTTCGAAGAATATGTTCAAAATGCAGCATTTTAAAGCTGGTTACTCCGAGTTTATGATCATTTTATGATCACTTTATAGACTTACCAACAGTACGAACTTTCGCTCAGCTCATACTGTGAATGCTGCCTAAACTATAGCAAACTTCAAATGCTTGTCATTCCTGGTTACCGTTGTTATATTTGTCAATTCTGTGTGGTTGTTGTTGTTTTTATATCTGCATGCTTGTCTATTTCAGTTTCTGACTGAATAGAAAACACTCAGCGTCCTATCATTCTGAATACATCATTCACTGATGCCTCACTCATCAAGGCAATGGTCTCATCATTCAAAAATGATCATATGAATATAACCAGTCTTGACTGGTATTAAAGGAATCATATAGTTTTGGTTGAAACCTAATTTCAGATTTCTAACATTTTTTGGTGAGATAATGAGAAACCTCTTATGAAATATGAAGGAGCATGTACTTCCATGAAGAATTCAACGTTTATTTGATGAAAATTGGTTTTGAAATGACTGAGATATCCAAAACAGAGTGATTCTAATATTAAAGTGCGGGACCCACACTTTATCATGATCGCTTTGTTTTACTTTGTTTTTGGATGTTTCAGTCATTCCAAACACGATTTTCATCAAATAAACTTTGAATTCCTCTTAAGATGGTATGCTCTGAACTATTTCATAAGTGTTTTCTTGGTATCTCGCAAAAAGGTAAAAGTCCAATTCTCATCTCCACCAATACTGTACTATCCCTTTAAAACGCAACAGTGTGCGCAGTGACGCCAAGAACATTTTGATACAGGTAATTTACACCAGGAAAAGGTGGAAAGATCCAGGGCTTCAGATTCCATTCTTATTGGATTCTTAGTGCGGGCAAATCAGCAGTCATGTCACCAAGCTCTTTCCTTGTTTGATTTTCTTGTGCTGAAAAAAAACAAACAAACAAACCTGATGTCCATAATTATAATATACCACACTACATGCTCCATTCTTAATGAAGAGAATTTTATTTTATTTATTTTTTGTTAGAAGGATGTGCTGTTACCATTTCAAAAGGATTCGTATTGACATACATGCAGTAGTTCTGGTCTCCAAATGTTGTATTTGTCTCTTCTTCCTTAAAAAAACAACAATAACATAGTTCTGGTTGTGTTTTGTTTTTCGTAAAGTTTTTTCTATTTTTTTTTCCTAGTTGAGGTGTGTTTGGGTTTTTGTGCAAATAACATGATTTCAAATGCATGTAACTGATAAGTTATGTTAACCTTTTTACAGATATAAGTTCTCTAAGACTACAATTAGATACACTGGAGCAAAATGCTGGAATGAGTTGCCAATTTTTATTAAAGAGAGTCCAACACTGTCATCTTTTAAACGTAAATATAAAATGTTATTAATACAAAGTGCATTTGAGTAATTATTGTAATAATTTTGCCACTTTTTTTTCTTTTCTTTTTTTATTGCTGTGATGTTTCTTTGCTGTTTTTGTTCCTTGATGTATATTTGATGGAAATTGCATACTATTTATTGTTTGTAAGGGAATCGGCCTCGATAGGCTTCATACGGCCTTTACCGATCCCTCACGTGCTATATTTGTTTGTATATTTTTCACTTCTGTTTTATTGTGAACGTGATGTTTTCTTTTTAGCATGTGAAATAAATTTGAATTTGAATTTGAATTTTGAATTTGAAAAGATGAAGTTGTTGTTTCCTATAGTTGGGATCCAATCCTGATTCCGTCTACTCGGGGCATCCCAGAGCCTTCAGAGCAATATCATACTGATTTGAGAGTGTTCCTTGTAACCACTTGAATGCAGCTACATGAAGACGTCCTTAGTATGCTTTAGGCAGGTGTGTATGGGAAATCAATGTATGTTATAGCAAAATCAGCTCATCCTCAAGGGGTTAATAAATGCAGCATATTCTAGGGCATTGACCTGATGCTGCCTAAAGTTTAAACACAGTTTGTAAATGTTGTATTTGGATTCTCGCTTGACAAACATGATATCTGATAGCTGTGTAATAACACCACAGTTTGATGCTGTTGTAAACTTTGTGGCCACTGCCCTCTATTGTTCGTATTTTGTGTAATCGACAATGTCGAAGTGCTCTGATGAAAAACGTCAGTGCAGCTTGGATAATGCATAATATTTGTATTTTTGAGCTGTGTGAACTTTTTCATGTTTTGCTCTGTTTCTCTGTCATCGATGAGCCTATTGCTGAAATATCCATTCTATCAGAAAATTTAATTGGTTGGGGTTATATTGGTGCAAACTGTATTTATTCTCTGTTTTCACCACGAAGAAATCATATATGTTAGAAAAAGGGAAAAATGCAAGCTTGTTGGTGTCATTATTTTTCATTGTTGCTCTCATATTTGCTCTCTTAGCACAACGTAATGTTTTACAGGGGCACCAGTCCTCGTTGTATTACCATGATGATAACTTTGTTGTACCATTTTTTTTACATCTTTTTAGGCTATAAAAAGAAAAAAATGTACATATTTGAGATCTAAATCTATAACATCTCCTAGCCATTTAAGTGTTTCGTTATGTCTCTACAATAAGGTTCCACTGTACAAATTACATAATTGACCAAAGAGGTGAGTCTATGACTTAAATGCAAGTGAGATTGTTAGTGCTGAAAAATTTGCAAGGACTTGCATAACTGATCACTTTTAGTGCATGAAGTATGAATTTGTCTGTAGACACGAAAGTATTTTGTAGCCATGAAAGCGGGTTTAAGTCATTGCTTGGCCTTCAAAATGATATTTCTGTCAGAGATTTGGGAAGTATCATGTCTATCATTAGTTTTGTTGCTTTAATTCCTATTTAAACAAGGAAACCAAAAAAAAAAAAAACATTTCGAATCTTGTCACATGGTTCAATAACAGCTATTGCCACGTGTACCTTGTTTTGCCACATGGTAAAATGATAAGTTTTGCTTTGTAATCACACGACATGTTTTGCCATGACATTGTGTGAGTTTGAATGAAATTTGTATCTTTTGTTCTATTCTTGTACGTTGATATTTTTAATCTGATGTGTGCGATAAAATCTATCTGTAAAATAACGTTCCAGCTGAGTTGTCAGCCTCATTAAGAAGCAGCATTGATCCTTGTGTGTGTATTCATCAACATGGAAAGAGAAAATATGAATTATGATAGAATATAATTGACATATATGATGAAATCTGAGGCTTTTGTACCAGTGCTTCTGTTCCGAGTCAGTATTTCACGAGTGATTTTTATTCCCTTATGAGTAAATGCTGTATGAGTGAGAGATGTATGTGTGTGTGTTTGTGTGTGTGTGTGTGTGTGCGTTGATGTATGTGCCTTTTAATATACAAACTCCACATAAAAATACAGGACGCGGTACATTCACACACACTACAAAAAAATAGTAACAAGTAGATGGTATTTTGTAAACCTTAGGAGATGCACAGAAAAATAAGAACAGAGATGTAGCTCAGTATAGTTCCATATTCCAAGGTTTGCAGGATGGTTCTGCATGTATATCTGTTTTATGTGTGTATATGGGTTTGTGTGTGTGTGTGTGTGTGTGTGTGTGTGTGTGTGTGTTTGTAGTCTGTCACTAGAAACAAAGCAAATCAAACACAAAAGCTTGTTAAATGCTCTAATTTCTGGACCAGAATAACTGTTTTCTGATTGTGGCAATTAAGATTAAAACGATAATTTAGAGTTTTCCAGCGGACACCATTTGTTTTCCTTCTTTTGTACTGGTAATTTCAAATCCAAGAACGTAATTGGCGAGAAAGCCGGATAGATACGGTTGTCGAAAATGGAATATACAGTGTACTTGTATACAATGAAGATCTATTTGAAGTCAGAAGTCAATTTAGACTATACTAAAGTTATACACAGAGAAACGGATTTCTAGGTGTTCAAAGGGTTCTGAAACCTTTTAATTTCGACAAGAGAAAATGTAAATCTCACCTTGTTATCCTCAAATAAAACTGGGTATTCATCTTTTGCTGTAATCTAGCATCGATAACTCAGTTCAGGGAAGAGACTCCCTATCAGAACATTATAAAAAAGAAAACAAAACATATTAAGGTTTATCAATAATGAGTGTGACATAAGATAAACCAAAGCGAGATTTGTGAGTCCTTGACATCATTCACTTGTCTTTGAATTCAACAAAAGTTATGCAACTAAAAGGTTGAAAAAGTATCAATATACAAATTGGAAATCAAAGGCAATGATATTTTATGTCACACTCATTTTGATAAACTACATGTACATATGTTTTTTTAATGAATATTACAAATACAAATAGACTGCGAAGATGTCTTCACGTATAGAGATCAATCGATCCTGAGAAATAATAGTAACGTTTATCGATTACATGGTAATTTATACTGATTCACATGAGAACAAACCTGTGCAAACAGACAATCGACAAAAGTGTCTAAAGTACACATTGTCCTACTTGAACAGAGAGAACTATTTGTCGCAGATTGCAATCATTATTGTCCTTTAATACCACGTGATAACACACAAAGAGCACAGAATGCAGCTGTTTTGTTTTGTTTTTAGCATACAAAACTATTTCCACATTTTTGCGATTGCTAAACAACATATTGTGCATCAAAATATAGTATGATACCAAAAGGAAAGAGTCAAAATAGCAAAGCCACGGCTTAGCGTTTGTACAGAAAGATGCCATAAATAAAGACATTTTTATGTCCACGTGTCATGTCGACTTAGTAGAGGTAATCTTCTTGGCCAATCTTTGAAAATATAACGATGCATGATAGCCTTCGTTATATATTGTATTGATAGCGTGTTAAGTCATGTAAATATTATTGTTGCAAATGAAATGACATGAAATGAAATATTATCGGGCTTCTGCCCTGATCCTCTGCGTTAAATGATAACCACACTGACATACACTGTAATATAATACAAACATAGAAATCCCAAACTAATAAGATCGTAAATCTCCCTCTCTCTCTGTCTCTGCCTCTGTCTGTCTCTCTCTCTCTCTCTCTCTCTCTCTGTCTCTGTTTTTCTCTCTCTCTACATGTACATAATTACATCACATAATTACAACTAAATAAGAATCATAGCATATACCGGAGTATCATCACAATCATTTTCGTATATGCATCATTAATCAGAAGAGTGCTGACAAATGTTTTGTCATTGAAACAAAGACGCCAAATCAAATGTAATGTCTGGAAGTTCTAGATGAAATAGTCTTCTGTATAGCCTACGGGCTCAAAAAAAAAAAAGTCAAGTACATGGCGCCTGTAACAACGAGATCATGATTATGTTGCGAAAAAAAGTATGTCATCATACCATACTCCCGTATGAGTACCATCTACTATAATATGTAGGTTTAAATACATCAACACATACGACAATCTGTATACACATGCATGCGCTTGACACAATTACAGAGAAAATGCATACATGTGGTTCTATGTACCTGCACCACTAGCAACATTCAAGAACATCACATATATATCGATAATAAATGATAAAGACAAAATATAAGAAACTGCGCATTAATCTATATCTACAATTTGACTCAAACTTCAAAATGCATGCTCTTCATATATAGGTGCGAAATAGGAACACACAGAAATGTAAAACACACACAACCACGTATTTACACGCATAGCCTATGTTTGATAATTCCACTGAACCTCAATAACCTTTCATAAGTTGACATTCTCATATCCAATAAATATAATTCAGAAGCATTATAACGAATTAACTCACAGATCTGTGGCCTGCTAAATAGTAACTTTAAGCTGCGTGTTTGTCCATGTTTAAAGAGAAGGGGAGCAAGTTTACTAAATATTGTTCCTTTTAACAAAAAGTAATAAAAACAACAACAAAAAAGAAACGCATGAAAAACAAACAAAAATTGTCTCTGTTGACCTTCTCTCCCCCCCTCTCTCTCTCTCTCTCTTTGTTTTGCCTAATGACGCTTTTTGTTTACCTTGGCATCCAGCTGGTAACGTGAAATGCGCATTACTTTGCAGCAATGTGCATGACAACATTATTAAACGAGTAAATACACACTTTAAATACACCAATATCAAACACGTCACACGTCCAATGAAGTGTGGTGCTCATCATAATGAGATATCCTACACGTTGAGATATTTTACTGTACAAAGCATTGACAACAACAAACACAGACGTATGGCACACGCACTTGTGGGATTCAAGAGTCACTAAGGAATTCATAGATGTATTGCCTTGTCTATGCACGTAGTGTGTAGGCCCTACACAACCATTCTTTTTCTTATTTCTGTTAAATGTTTTACATATAACAGCAACTTGTAACGATGTATCTTCAGTCAGTCATAATGAAATGAAGAGTTTGTTCGCAAAAACCGATAAGTCCATTTTTGAAGATTTTGAAGTACGGTCTCGGTCATAAAGTACAAAATAGTACCTTTTAATGACATATTGGTCCCTACATAGAGGTACATTTTTGAAGTTATGGTCAAAAGAAGGAAACATGTTCTTATAATTCCCTTTATTTTTCCTGACCTTTAATTGCAAATAATTATCTCCATTAGGCAAATATGGACTTATCGGTTTTTGCGAACAAACTCTTCAAATATATAATGTATGGCGCACAGAGGCACATCAGATTCAACTAACAAAGAACAACAAATAATATAACTGCGTAGACAAAGATTTGTTCAAGGATGGGAACATCTTGTTTGACTTTGTTGTTTTAAATACATACTTGCATTTAATCATCTTCATTATGACACAAACAACAGAATCTGTTAGAAATCATATCTGAAGTAACGTACAATAAGCATGGATAATTCCTATACTTATCTCAAAATTTGGAAAAGATACTATATACAAGTTTACATGAGATCAAACCAGTGCAAACAGACAATGGATAAACGTGTCTTTAAGTACACATTGTTCTTCTTGAACAGAAAGAGCCATTCATAGCAGATTGCATTCATATTGTATTTTATACGCGATAATACACACAGAAAGCACAAAATACAGTTCTTGTTTTTTTAAGCATACATGACTAGTTGAAAATTTATGAGATTGCTAAGCGACAGATTTTGCATTACAATATCACATGACACACACACACACACAAACAAACATAGCTAAGCCACGGCTAAACGTATGTATACAATACCATTAATATTTCCATGTCTATGTTCACGTGTCATGTCGACTTGGTAGTGGTAATCTTCTTGGCCAATCTTTGAAAACATAACGATGCATGATCGTAAATGTGTTATACATTGTATTAATAATGTGTTATATCATGTAAACATCATGTAAGTCATGTAAATACTATTGTAAATGAAATGAAATATATATAATTAAAATCGGACTCCTTCCCTGACCAACCTCTGCTTGAAATAATTGCCATACCAACATACAACGATAATATAATATAAACATAGAAATTTCAAATAGAATCGTAAATCTCTCTCTCTCTCTCCCTCTCTCTCTCTCTTTCTCTCTCTCTACGTACGTAATTACACCTACATAGTTACAACTACATAAGAATCATAGCATATACCAGCGTATCATCAAAATCATATTCGTATATGCATCATAATATAATCAGAAGTGTGCTGACAAATGTTTTGTCAATGCAGCAATGACGCCAAATCAAATGTCATAATGCCAGGAGGTTCTATAGCTTCTATAGTCTCCTGTAGACGGGTTAAAAAGTCAAATAATTGGCACCTGTGACAATGGAATCATGATTATGTTGCAACAAAGAAAGTGTCATCATATACTCCCGCATCAGTACCATCTATGTAGGCTTAATTACATCAACACATATGACAATCTTGTATACATGCATGCGCTTCAACAGAATTACAGAGAAAATGTATGTACTTCTATGTACCTGCTCTACTATCAAAATTCAAGAACATTAATCGATACCAAAAGATAAAGAAGAAATATAAAACACGAAACTGACCCAAACTCTGACTCAAACTCAAAATGCATGCTCCTATTTTATTTACATATGAGAAATAGAAATATACAGAAATGCAAAACACACACACCGACGTATACACGCATAGCCTTGTTTGATAGTTACACTGGACCTCAATAAGCTTTCATAAGTACTATTCTCATATCCACTAAAAATAATTCAGAAGCATTAAATATAACAAATTAACTCACAAATGACAGGCCTAAAAAGTAACTTGAAGCTGCTGCGCTGTTTGTCCATGTTTAAAGAGAAGGGGAGCAGGTATACTAAATCTTGTCCCTCTTCCACCAAAAAGTAATAAAAACAACAACAAAAACGAAACACATGAAAAACAAACGAACAAGTAACCTTGCCAATATAATCTAAGACAAATGCTGGCTGATATGGCGGAGTAACTGTTCCTGCCTGCCACCTAAATTTGCACATGTGCTTGAGTGTGGATTGTCTCTCCTTGCCTTCTCTCTATCTCTCTCTCTCTCTCTCTCTCACACACACACACATAATGACGCTTTTTGTTCACCTTGGCATCCTGCTAGTACTTTGCAGCATTAGGCTACACTTGACAAAATTAATCGAGTAAATACGCACTTTAAATACGCCATTATCAAACACATTACACTTCAAGTTAAGTGTGGTTTTCATGATAACGAGATATCATACACATTAAGATATTTTACAGTACGAAGCATTGACAACAACAAACACAGACGTATTATAGCATAATAGTATGCATTTGCGGGATTCAAGAGCCATCAAGGAATTGACAGACAGATTGCGTTGCCAACAGTATGTAGGCCCTACAAACCATGATATTTCTTATTCTTTATTATTATTATTTTTTTACATATCATACAAGCTATATACAACAACTTGTTACAATGTTTCTTCAGTCGGTCATAATGAAATATACATGTATGGCGCACAAAGGCACACCTAACACATCTACAAGTGTGTGTTCAAACAACAAATATCATAGCTGCGTGGGCAACGATTTGATCAAAGTTAAATGGAAGGTGTGAAAATCATGTTTGTCTTTGTCGTGTTAACTACATACTTGCATAATCTCCATTATGATACAAACAACAGAATCTGTTCGAAATCAAATTCTCGTTGGCGTACAACAAACATGAATAATTTCTAAACTTTCTCAGAATTTGGGAAGGGTAAGAAAAGGAAAACAACCGATGATAAAACGGTGTAGTTATACATGCAGTAGGCTCCTCTAGATTATGTATTATTATTATTACCCATAAGTTAACATCCGAGGAGAAAGGTGGGGCACAAATAAATCATCTATCTAGACTGGTTTAATCGCAAATGGCGCACACCATCGGTTATTCAAAGAAAATGTGCAGAATTTTAGCAGAAAATTGTTCAAAACGGTTATTTCAAAGGCGATACTGTTCATAACATACACTGTAACGTTCTCCAAAAGTACACGGTAGTGACCCAGATAAGTAAACCTATATACCAGTATAAATGTTATAGCTGACACGGCAATAAAACTTGAGCTATGTCCGTAGACCTTTCTGATAGGTATAAATACCCTTTGTAACATATTCTTTTTAACAATAAGCCTATCATCTCACCTTAAATTCACTTGCAATAAGTCAGAGCTCATGACCGATCGTGGACAACTTCAATACCCTCAATTAGTTATTGTTATATCTATTCGATAACTCTTGGAAATATTTATTTGCATTAAACATTGATAAATCAATTTAGATCAGCATTCCTTTTTTGGTCATGCTGAAAAAGAAAAGAGATTGTGAAATGATTTATCAAAACGACTTCATACTGTCTGCATACAGATATAGACAAACAAAAACGATGGAATTTGCTTGAAGTAAGTGTATTGTCCATGTATAATTCATAGTTTCATTTACCGTTTCTTGCCATCTTAATTTGACCTTCACTTCTGCAAAGATTATTGGAAGGTAGTCTTATCACGTAGAAATGGGCATATAGTGGAAATAATTATTGTCCAAATCGCCACGGCCCCAAAAGTAATATATATATATATATATATATATATATATATATATATATATACCAATATATCTTATATTAAATTGATGTATTGAAGTGTTTCTTATTAGATATAATAAGTATAATTCAATAGATAAATCTTTAGAATGTAAACCAAGAATTCTCGCTTTGAGAGTTTGTATGAAACACCGACCTGTACCTTTTCCAAGACGAGATTCCCGATTTTATAGTCATCCTTGTGTGTGTGTGCACTTGTGTGTGGGTGAGAGAGAGTTTCCCTTTTTATTTCAGACGTCATTCAGATATGCATTATTTCATTAGTATGAGTCTCTGTGCATGTATGCTATTTATATTGTCGCCAAATATTACTGCTTGCTGTAATTGTCTACAGAGCCAGAAATGTGTATGAGTTTAGTGCATTATTTTAGTGCACCATAGCAAGAAGAAGAAGAAGAAAAAGAAAAACAGGTTCATGATAAATATTATACACAGATGTCTTCGCAAGACCGGTCCATCAGGCATCTCTCAGATTAAAACAACAACAATAGCAATAACAACAACAATAACAATGTAGAGTTCTCAAATCACTCTGTATATCAGTTCATTTCATTTGGCTCTCCGAGTCTTGCCATGGAGTCATTCATTAGGAGACCTACGTTCAATTCAATATGTTTTCACTACGGCCAAAAGTCCCGTCTTCTCATCTACTCGTACCCCTTTCTCTTTTTTTCCCCAAGTTGTTTCCAGATGCATTCTGTCTGGTTCAAAGTCTCTCTGCCGATGGGTTTGTTATCGCCTTCCTCAGCCTCCTCTTCCCTTCCGTCCATCTCTCCATCTCTGTATGCGTCACCTCTCCCTTGTTGGTCCAAGCTTATTAATCTCGTAACAACTGTGTAACATTCTTTCCCATGTTAAACCTGGGTAAGTTCTAGTCTGACGTTTCAAGTCATTCTCGTGTCTTTCGTGTATCTCTTCCTGGTCCTCTCCAGAAATGATCTCCTCGGACATGGTTGTATCTCTGCAAGTTGTCAGTTTTATTCATAGCTGCTGCTTACCGACAAAATCTGGCCTGTTCCGTGACCTGTCTCCCCTTCTGGGCTGCTAACTCTGCATCTCTGTGTCAGACTATAAAAAAAAAAGTCACTGATAAGACAAACATTTTGTAACACTGCCGTTTTATAGGCCTCTACTTTGTCGTTATTTTCCACCATTCTAGACCAAACATGCTGGCTGTGTTTCTATGTTATTGTTTTTTGTGTCTACATCTATGATAACATGGCTGATGATTCACTAGATTTAACTACAAGTTCGACTAATATTATATTCTGAAGTTCATGAATTACAGAGCAACACGAGATGAAGAAATAAGTTAAGCTGCTAAAACGCTAAACAGGTTCAAAAAAATAATCAGTTCAGTTCAGTTTCAGTTCAGTTTTTATTTCTGCATTTCAAAATCAATACAAATCAACAAATCAACAAAATACTTACATAGTCATTTACACAGCTAATATTCGTAACGTTTGGATCTTACATACATTTTCTTTTTTTTTTCAAGAACGAATATCATATATGAAAGGAAGCAATAGGAAATGATAAAAATGAAATGCAGGGGACCATCATCATAAGCTAAGCTTGACGAGGAAGATGGCCCCAGGTAAAGAGATACATAAAGAAAATCTTGCCACTCACTGAGTGGGAAGTAATTGTGTGAAGGGCGTGCGGTGCAGTGCGGTGTGCATTGTGTTCGGATGAATCTTGGTTTGTACGTTGAGTGTTATTTTGTGTATCAGCGTGATGAGGTGAATGTTACTTCAGTTATGGCCGTGAACTCATTGTTTAGGGTGTTTGTTGACCAGGTGGTATGGATATTTATGTGTCAGAAGTATACTGGATTATGAGGGTGTTTTTTAGTTCTCGTTTGAAAATGTTCAACGACGTACGTTGTTTTAAATTAGGGGGTAAAGAATTCCAAATATCCGGTCCATTGTGCTTTAATGATTTTTTAGCTAAAATGATTCTGGGGTTTTCGAGATGTTAATCGGACGACTGACGTGTTGGATATGAATGAACGGTGGAATTTGGAGTGAAGAAGCCATCAAAAATTTTTGGAAGACAATTAAATGTATATTTATACATAAAAACAGCAGTTTGAAAGGTGTGAAGATCCTCAATTTCCAATGTTTTTAGTTGACGAAATAGGGGATTGGATGGGGATAAGTAACGGGAATTGGTAATCAAACGTACAGCACGTTTTTGGAGAGTAAGAATTGGATTAGTTTTAGTTGAGCCACAGTTTCCCCAAACGATAATGCAGTATGTGATATGTGGTAAGATCAATGCATTGTATAGAATAGTCAGGGAATTTTGAGAAATGAATCGCTTTCCATTGATGCAGACAGAATTATGGTGATGCATTTACTCGACATTTTTTTTTTTTTTTACAAACTGATTTTAAGAACACCAATATTACAGTTAGATGGACTACACTATGGGAAAATGAGCAAAAAAGGGCTGAAGGGCACTGCACTTTAATTTACGTCATCAACTAAAGTGGGAAGGGGCACTAGCCCCTTCCCACTTTATCGTTAGTATGGAAACTCAGACAAATTTAGAAAGTAACTAGTAGCTAATTCAGCATTTCTGTCTATTTTTCGAGTGTATCCGAAGTGTCGGTAGCTTCTGGTTGGACTAGCACTCATCCGTGATTGATCTTTGCTTTGAAGCGTTACCAACCTCTTCCTATCACGGCAGTTTTCTAGAATATAAACAGGTCAAAATAATGGCAGTGAGAAGGTTATAACATTCGCCTTAGTAACAGCTCTTCTTAAACCACCAATTTGCTCTAGGTATGATCCCTTTCTTATGTCTTTATTTGAGATGACAATCATACGAATGTTTAGAAGCTACGAGTTATCATAAAAGGATGGATCAGAAAGAAAATTACATTATATAGCATGCGGCAAAATGTGGGTTGCGATAAGACGAAATAGTTAAAACATGAAACGTAGGTAGAACACCTTCTTTCTTGTTCGAGTGAGTTGTCGTATGAAAAAGACAAATGCTGATAAAACAAACGTTATAAAATTGATTGCAATGAGGTTGAAGGAGGAAGAGATATTCCAGTATTTGTATACAGTGTTTCAGGGAGGACATCTATCACTTTATACTGCTCCAGCCTGGCTATGCCAATATTATGCTACAAGTGTTCATCTACAAGACTTCTGAATGACACGATTGGATTAGAGTATCTGAAAGCAAATCGCCATCTGCATTAAACATTACGAAACATTATAAGATACAATGAAATACAATAAAGGGCGTACCAGTTCTGTGTCCTGCCTCCTTTTCTTGTCACCGAGCCACTGGTTTAACGGCTTGCCATTGATGGTAATGTCCTCAAGCTGTAGCGTGCACAAAAACACAGAAGCGAACCATACGACAGCTATTTTCTTATAAGGCCTACATATAAAATAACTGATTCCATTTTCTTTTCGAATATCTATTACTGATCAACAACATTTTACTCTGGTATCTTGCTGATGAAAAGTATGGCTTCTTTGATCTATTGTCTCTTCGATATGATATAATTATTTAGAAACACTACACTGGGGAAGAGGTTGTTAAACTGGTGTAGCGGTTGCAAAGGACAATATGAAGAGTTTGTTTGCAAAAACCGATAAGTCCATTTTTGAAGATTTTGAAGTCTGTCTGTGTCATAAAGTACAAAATAATACGTTTTAAATGATATATTGGTCACTACATATAAAGGTACATTTTTGAAGTTATGGTCAAAGGAAGCAACAATTTTCTTATTATTCTCCTTATTTTTCGTGACATTTAATCGCAAATATCTCCATTTGGCAAATAAGGACTTATCGGTTTTTGCGAACAAACTCTTCATATATTCCCGAAAATGGATCACCCTTTTCCTTAAAGGATAGATATTAGATATTAGATATCAAACTTTTGTCGCAACATCCTTAAGAAAGGAAGGAGTAAGTAATGATATCTTGGTCAGAAAATACTCATTTACCTTGCAGTTTGCGGGCCGTGATGCCATTCCTGTGAATAATGTATCAGGTAGGTCGGTGCAGATGATATCGGCCCGTTTAAGATGAGGCATATGACACAGGAATTCGGCTAAGTCTGTTGCTGCTGATGGAGATATTGACGTCAAACGGGTAAGCATTGACATCGAATCGGGACACTCGTTAAACTTCATCGAAAGTTCGCGGATCTGAAGAAAACAAAACAGAAGAAGGCACACTTTCAAGAGTACTCCATTTCTTTTGTCCCGTCTTCGTTATGCAATTTGCTGATTTTCACGTGATAAACGTGGCCGGCGTCACATTTCTAAAAGGAGGGGGGCGGCCCACTTTCGGTTTTCAAGCTATAACAAGCAAAAAGATAAAGAAAGGCCTTCAACCCCTCAAAGGTTTCATTTTCTAGTGCCACTTCCTGGTTGAATAAAAACAAATGTGTGCGGGGGAGGAGGGGGGGGGGGGAACAAAGTGGTAACACCTTATGTATTATATTCAATTTTTTCAATTCAATTCATTTATTTTTTTTTTTTCATTCTTCCTTTTCCAACAAAACATAACGCATAACAAATTTGGAATTACATCATAAACATAAACATTCGACTTTGCAAAAGATAAATGATACAGATAACGAAAGAACACATACTGGAAAAAAAGTACAAAGTTATGCTTCAGTTGAGAAAAAAAAAATATGTGACCCTGCACCACAAAACCAACAAAAAGTTGAAGGCAGATTCTGAAAGAGCAGACTCTAAGCCTTAAAATGATCTACAACTCAATTAAAATGGACTCTCCTATCTAAATATTGGAAAGAAAGCACACACTATGGATAAGTGTGAACTGAGAAAAGAGGCTCGGAAGTACAGGGTATTTTTAAGCGCTTAATCTTTACTAAGCCATGCTAGCTGTATGAAGGATGGGACAAAAATGGGATGTAAAACACTATAGCAACAACTATGAAGAGATCATCAGATCAAGCTGAAATTAACCATGCTCTATCAACACATTTTGTCCATGATTGATTTCAACTTTCAAATTAGTAGCATTTTCCTTTGAAAAGTTTTTAGAGTTGAAAGTTTGTAACGGATTTTCAAGAAATGAAAAGGGGCCTCTAAGACATACATGATCTCACTAATCTACCGAACAGGGTTCTGGAAAAATTGCTGAAAACCCACTTTCCCATTCACTTTACATTCTCAAACTTAAGTATGATATAGAAGAGGAATTGGTCTTTCAGAAAATATAGAAAACTCAAAATTGACATGGTTGACCAGATTTACCCTTTTTTAGTCCTCAGGCAAAATCAAGGTGTGCGACTTTTTGTTTGTTTTGTGATGTCACATATGTATTCCTATGTACTGTACGTGTTCAAAAAAATGCCCCCCGTTTCGCCGTCCCTGATAAAAACCATCGTGCAATTGAAAGATACAAAATTTTCCAATAAACAAGGTATAGGAAAGACGAATGACTTGCTACAAAGACGTACAGGACATGAAACCATAATGTCGATGATACCATTTTGGATAAATTCTTGGGGAACAATACTATGTTGCAACTCTGACTACAGGTATCTGTCCGCTAACTTCGGAAAGCACGTCAACTATAAACTTACTTCTTTTTGACCCCCTTCTCATTTCTTTCTTCCTATTTTTTTTTGATCGATAGTCACAAAAGACAATATCAATTAAAAAAAAAAAACAAACATCAAAACATCGTTTAATTTGGCTAGATCGCGTTCTTGCAGATTCTCCAATGGAATCGTTCATTCTCTAAAATAGTGGTATTCACAATGAAATCAAGTATGATCTCCCTTAGTCTAGGCCGTACTTCTGATGTGCATGTTAAACACCAATGTAGATTCGATTGCAATGATGTTATGTCAAACAGAATACACCGGACAATGCCGGAAGCTCAGTGGGGTTATACTACTTCTTTACTTTTCATGACTACAATTTTCCAGATATTAGAGTCTTATAGAAAGTTCACATAGATTTGATTCGATCACTGTGAGTTATGCGTGTTATTGTCTTTTGTCTCGTTCTGCTTTGTAGACTTTTCTTTTTCTCTTCTTTCTATAAGCAACTCATGTGTCTCTGCTGTATATAAAATCTAACATTATAAACGGAAGAGAATCTGTGGCAAGACAGCGCCGAGAGAAACCCCCCTCCCCCCCCCCAAAAAAAAAAAAGGTTTGCACCCCGTCCTATCTATTAAAAACATCACTTTAAAAATGTTCAAGAATGGGAGTTTGTTTTCACTTTTATTAAATAAATGCGTGATTTGATTTCACATTTATATCCTTTGTTAAGTTCATGGTAACGACAAAATTGCTAAAGAAATAAGTACACATAACTCCTCTACTCCACCACCTGACCCGTTGGAAAGTGAGTTGTTAGCTTGGTTATTATTTTTTCTACCAAAGATTCACCTTCTGCCTTCACACAAACCATGTCTTCATTAATTCTGTCGTCATTTTTTGGAGAAGGAATACCCCTACCCCAGGAATGAAAAAAGGGGGCATGACATTGTAAACTTCAATGGGTCTTTTCACCGTGTGTTGGTTTTGTGATTTACAGTGATATTAATTTATCGGATTGATCTTAATTCAGGTCATTAAGTATTGTGTAAAGGTCCTCCTGGAATGCACGCAATGCTTCCCTGCTTCTTGGGAAAAATCCCCCCCCCCCTTAAGAACAAACAAGAAATTGAATTGAAGTTATCACTGAAGAAGTTATTATTTCAAGTTATGAAATGCAAGCTGTAGAGGGGTTATTCTGTTACACTACACGTGTTGATACAAGCAGGATTCGGAAATGCTTTTCTCACTGAAGGACATTTTTTCAGCCATCAGAGCATAATGAGACATTTTCTGTATAGGACAACTGATCTCAATACAAATACTAAATCTATTTTTTCACCGAAAATGTGAGCTGTGTTTTATGTTTTATAGACCTGTTTAAAGGAATGACCTGTATTAAGGTTGAGATAAACACGTATAGTTGGAAGTGCCGATGTTTCTTGTCTATGCGGAATTCCCCCCCCCAAAAAAAAAAAATAAATAAATAAAAAAAATAAAATAATAATAGTAATAATAAATAAAAAAATTAAAAAATAGAAAATAAACATAAAAATAAAAATAAAAAAATACAAACATAATATCAACAGTATCCCTCACGACAATAGTATTGTCGTGTGTCATGTTATGAAACATAACAGTGCACACTTAAATTTGACGTACCTGGCAGGATTGCGCCAGCGTTGCGGCTGTAGAGAAGAAATCATCTTGAGGCAGCAAGTAGCATTTCACACTGAAGGTTGAAAGATGGGGCAGAGTACATATCACTTGTGCCAGATCTTTGCGCAAAGAGGTCGCATGTGGATCAATACTCTCCCAGTCCTTGATGATCAAATCCAAATGTCGTAACTGTAGAAACACCAACCAAGCAACCAACCAAATCATCGCTCAAACTACACATAAACAGCTTGTTCGTTGAATTCATTAATCGATTATGTTCAAGTCCCTGTTATTTGTAATGCGAATGATACTGAGATCAGTCACTAATGTCTAACTTCCATAATAGAAGGTTGTAATTTCAGGATTATACCAAAAATGAACAAAAAAATTGTACTTTTTAATTGTGTTCCGCGGTTAAAGCCAACACACACACACACACACACAAACACACATTGGAAAGCAAACAACGATGCAGAAGCATGAAGAACAGGAAAACTCGCAACTGTTACGATATAAGCGTTGTCACATAATTATTGGAATATCATCCTTCACTCTTAAGTTATTCTCTTTTTTTACAGTATTGCAGTACAAAAGTGCCATGTCGCATATACAACGAATGAGACTGGTATATACAATGCTCTTATTCAGCGGTTTAAGAGTCCCGCGGCTTATATTTTAGATTAAAGGTTTCATGTACAGATCAGATCTGTAGATCGGACAAAAAGTAATGCCTAGATTATTAAAAAAAAAATGTCATCTAGGTAAGTGAATACCATTTTCATAAGTTTGCTCTTAAGTAATGCCTAGATTATTTAAAAAAAAAAAAAATGTCACCTAGGTAAGTGAATACCATTTTCATAAGTTTGGATGTTGGAAGTGTATGAAAGTAAGACAAAACATGTATGTAAGGAAAACAAATCCATTACCACATGGTCCAAAGCAAAAGTGATGACTTTGGGAACATTGTACCACTAATTTTTAATCAGATTCTGTTTCATAATAAAACTTGTTCCCCCTTGTTTACAATAGGCAAGTGTTGACAAGAGGAAAAAAGCAAGTGTCACATCTGCTCGTCATTCTGTTCACATTTACATAAGGAAGGGGTGACCACAAATTGTCTCTATTGGAATCGGTTAAAGAAATGTATAATTCCGTTTTCGTGTTAATGGTATTCCTGCTTCTGTTCTCAAAGGTTGAGACAGTTGTGTTTATCTTGTTTGATATAATAAGTTTTGATCTGTGCACGTTATGTTCAACGTAACACCATACTGTTCCGTATTTAAAAAAGGGGCCATCAGAAATATAAACCATATCGGATATTTATCCCCCACGAAAGATTTATTTTGAAAAATGATGTGAAAACGTCAGATCTGTTCAGTTACAACGTCGGCATATTTATGTATACATTTTCTGCCAACGAGTTACGAGTTCAGAAAAAGCAATTTGATTTACAATTATCCTACCAGCCAAAGTGACGCATTTCATCTTCCACGTACTCGAACAATTTTCGCTAAAAAGTAAAAAAACAAAACAAAACAAAACAAACACGACAATGTTTACGGCCCCTAGATACTGATTTGACCTCTCCCCCGAAATATCAAACTGCTCATCTATATATTCCTTTGAACGAAAATTAAAAGAGTTTTTTTTTTTTTTTTTATTGAGTGCATATCTTGCAGACACTGAATAGTTGTAATGTCTTATGCAATATTGTGGCATGTTATTGTCCGCTCAAACATTTTGTCACCACGCTGCAGATTCCATTTTGGGTCTTGCCATTAGGCTCTACGAATTCATCATTAGCAATTCCACATTCTACTTCGTTTCCCTTTCTTCCTCTTTCCCTCTACCTCTCTCTAACCTTCCATCCAGAGTTTGACGGCAGGCACCAAAATGGCTTAATAGCTGTACATGTAACTTTTTTGTGTCTTATACTGATGCTATCCCGGAGATAGTTTTAATGCAACAACAGTTTATAGTATATAATACCAAAGTATGCTTTATAATAATTATAGTTCGGTCACAGTAATGGTTCACATTTTAGTGTAGTTTTTTTTTTCTTCTTTTTCCTCTTTATAACATAGGCATACCCTGCTCTTATTTGGCACCATTACATCATTTGGTCTTATCTTCTATCCGTTCTGCGTTTCGTTTTCACAAACACTGATTACTTGGGGTTTACAGCCAACAAGCTTGCTTTCATGTAGGTCCGTCATACTTCTCTTTGATCAACCCCATTTCAATTTCGATTTTGACCAGATATCATAAGATGCAATTACTGTGTTATCACCATATATATTGTTTGTTTTCTGCACATCGTTCACAAGGTAAAAGAACGTGTCTGATTTCCGTCGTAATGTTCATAAATGAGAATTATGGAAATAAAATGAATGAATGAATGAATTTGTTAAAAACGCTGGGAAATTAATAATGCCTCGCCGGGAAATGTAAAAATGTATGTAGAACTCGATGTTTCACAAAATTGCTCATGGACCATTACCGCTTTCATACTTTTTGTAAACCCAACAAACTTGGCAGATAACGTCTTTATGGTGATATGATCGTATTTCTTTGAATGAGTCTGGATTTGAGTTTAATTTTGTTCTGTCGAACAAAAAATAAAATACGGTGGTAAAAAAAGTTTCATGAAGACATTAATGACTGAAATTTTATTTTTCTATTATGACGGCTCTAGGAGTGCCCTGATCGGGATGGGGAGGGACGGAAGAGAGGGATTATCCACATTTTATGAATCTTCTCGAAAAAAAAGTCTATGATAGATTTTCATCGAACTTGGCAGATATCATCATTATAGTGATATGCTCTTGATTTGTAAAAGCCCACCCCTCCCCCCCCCCCCCTCCACCACCACCACCACCGGAATAAGGGGGAGGGGAGGGGGTTGAAGCCTAATAGTGTCCATAAGCATTGTATTTTTTTGTATCTTATTCTTTCGAAGTGCTTTAAAGTCACTAATGGCTGAAATAATAAGTATTGCATGTTTGATTATGGTGGATTTACAGGTGTACTAATGGAGGAGGGATTGGCGGAGGAGCGGGCTTTTCTGCTTTTTCTTCACATTCTTAAAAATTTGAGACGGATTTCCACCAAAGTTGGCAGATAGCATTTTTATGGTGATATGATCTTGTTAAAATGACCCCATCCCCTCCCTCCGGCGGGGGGGGGGGGGGGGGGAATCCTCCTCTTTATTTCTTCTTCTGTCAAAGCGAAAATATGATAGAGCTGAGTAAGTTGCTATAGAGATATTAATGATTGATATTTCATGTTTGATCACGGCGGACCCATTAGTGTCCTGAAGGGGGCGAGTTAGAGGAGATGGGTTTTGCTTCACTTTTTCATCATCTTTTTAAAACATGCACGGCAGATTTTACCAAACTCTTGAATGCGATCCTTTACGTTGAATCCGCCATATCAAAACATAAAATTTCAGTCAGTAATGTCTTCATAGCACTGAATTAGCTTTATTTGTTTTGATTTGACGGAAGGAGACAACAAATTTCAGAGTTTTTGTACTCTGAGGCTTCAACTCCTCCTCCATCTTTTGGCCATGGAGGGGGGGGGGGGGGGGGGTTCAATTAGAAAGAAAGAATGAAGATCGTATCACCATAAAGATGCTATCGGATAGGTTTTGGGAAAATCCGTCAACAGTTTTTTTTTTTTTTTTTCGCCCCCAATGTGCAAAATAAAGGAACTACAACTGTAAACTTGAACTAAAAAGATCCCCCTTTCTCAATCTAAGCCCTCCTATAAAAGTCTTTGTTACCGGCCTTAATGGCATTATTTCCACAAAGGTTCATTCGAACTTCTATTGCAAACTAATTAGATATCCTCCTGGCTGCGAGAGTAACACATTTTCCTTCTTTTCGTGGTGTGAAAACCAATTTTTCTTTTCAGAAGAATTATTACTAGTGAAAGGCTAAACTTAATGTGGCATCATATAGATACTGGGTAATGTCTATGTAGGTTTCAGGTCACGTTTTGTATTTCTCAGACCGCATACAAAGTGGATTGCTACAACATGGCCTGTAAACTGTCGAAAGTGTAGAATTGGCAGCTTTTACTAATTCAACAGACTGATAGATATGCTTGCTTTGGAAAAATCGGCAGCACATTTGTGGAAACACATACCTCCACACAGCAAGGACAATCGCCAAGGATACAGATTGTATTGACACACATAAACGCCCTGACTATGCTTTCTTAATGACACATTCAAATACAATCAAAACTCGAATTCGTATCGTCAAGGAGGAAGAAAACGGCATCCTATCATAACGAATTTTATGTCTGAATCTCCTTCTACACAGCCATCATAAAGATGATTTTTCGAATCATATGTGAAAAGAGACAGTTATGCATGGGTTTATTCAGTGCCGGTCGCCAGTACATGTACTGGGAAACATAACCATTCTGAAAGAAAAGTAAATCATACATAGACCTGACATCAACAAAGTCCTGGCATGACATACCTGACATGATGATACCGAGGCGATGGCCTTTGAGAGGAAATCACCGTCCAGGTAAGGACATGTTATACTGAAGCTTGACAGACTTGTTAGAGTCAATACCCATTTGGCCAAGTCATAAATAAATTAAACATAGAGACAATGACTGATTGAATGGCTTTACACAAATACAATATTCGTGTAGAAGCCTTTAAGACCAGCCCCAGGCAAGTGACTATGGGAAAAGTGCATCTTGTAGCAAATTCAATCTGTCATCAATGGGTCAATCGCGAAATGTAAAAATCTTTTATAGTTACATAATGATTATCAGATTTCTCTTTACTTCTCTAGTTTAGGGTACGTACTTTTTGGCACTCACGTACTCTTCGGCATTATGTACGAGAGAATGATGCTTTGTGTACTATGTAAGGACTGGTATCGTCAAACCATTAGGCCTAATTAGTGTTTAAAGGAGCCCCTTGTGTGGAGCTATAGGTTACGAATGCTTCCATGGATTCTACTATCGTTATGATATTGTGACCATATTGCCCTGCATCGACGTATATAATATATATATATATATATATTTTTTTTTTTTTTTTTGGGGGGGGGGGGAGGACTCGAAATCTTGCTTTGCAAACCCTTGGACAGAGTTTGACTTGAAGAACCCCCTGGGAAAATTGATTGAAGAAAGGGTATATCTCACTTTTTTCAGATAAGTGTAGGTAAAGAATTCCAGCGATTTTAAATACAGAGGTTATTTTTTTTTTTTGACACACGTCTCTATGGAGAAAGAAATATGCGCGTGACCCTTGTAGCAGAAGCGTTGTTGAAAGGGATTTTTCCAAAAGCGCCGGGATTTGTAACAACGTCGGGAAATGTAAAAAAAAAAAAAAAAAAAAAAAAAAAAAAAAAAACGTTCAATATCGACGTATGACCTACCGACGGTATGTAGAAGAACTCGATGTCTAACAAAATTGCTCATGAACCATTACCGCTGCTTCAATACTTTGGTAAACCTCACAACGGATTTTCACCAAACTTGGCAGATAACGTCTTTACGGTGATAATTTTTATGATCGTATTTCTTTGAATGACAACCCCCCCCCCCACGAAGAAAGGAAGGAAAGAGGAGTTGAAACAGCAGAGTACATGAGCTTTTATTTTCTTTTTCCGTCAAATCTTTTTCCGTCAAATCGAAAAAAGTTTGTGCTATGAAGACATTAATGACTGAAATTTCATGTTCAATTGTGACATTATCCAGCGGCAGAAGGGGAGAGGGAGGGTGTTGAAGCCTTAGAGTCCATAAATACTGTATCTCTGTGTATCTTATTCTGTCGAATTAAAAAAAAAAGAAAAGAAATAGAGCTAAGCTAAGTGCTTTGAAGACATTAATGACTGAAATTCCATGTTTGATTATGGTGGATTCAGAGGTGTCCTAATGGAGGAGGGATGGGCGGAAGAGTAGTATTTTTCGCTATTGTTATGGATACATGTGCATTGTACTATCATTTCTGGGCACTTGATTGTTCCGCGGAGGAATATGTAAATAAAGAGTTCGACAAGATGACCGAGATCGACCAAACACCTTGTTTGAGAGTCTGGGTATTTTGGTGGTTATGATGGTTCGCTAGGCCAAGTTAACCTCCCGTAACAAATTGGGGGCACGTCACGAGAGTTCGGCAGGGTTTCTGCGGACTTAGGTGATTTGGTCGGGTTTGATATGATCCCAGGAGTGTTTTTTTCTTTCTCGCTGGGCCGATGAATTTCGGTGAGTAGCGTGGTGTAGCACTCTATGCTATGTCGTGGACATGGGTGATCGCGATACAGTTTACGTCGCGTCGCGCAACTACGTACAGTACTGTATGTAGTTTGCATCGTGATTGTTACAGTTTACTGTATGTGCAGGTGTTACGATTTGAGAAAGCATGATGCGTTTATGGCGTAGTGTGTGTACGGTGTGTGTGCATGCAGATGGACGCGGAGTGATATGTTATACAGTTTGATGTAAATCGGTCGTCTCTCTGTGTCTGCGTGACGTGAGGGAAGCTCACGGTCGTATTTCTTTCGGGATCGAAAGGGTTAATTTGGCACGTGCGTAGTGTTGAGGATGGTTTAGTCCGGTTATACGCTGCGTGTGTCTAGTGTCTGCGTGGAAACGTTGGTCAAACGTTGGTCGTTGGTCCCGTACGTGGTGGTTCGTGTGTGGTTCAGCATACGGGTTATTCTACGGCGGTTCGTATGTGGTTAAGCATACGGGTTATTCCACGGCGGTTTGTACAGCTGTATGTGGTTTAGCATACAGGTGATTTCACGGTGGTTCGTGTGTGGTTTAGCACACGGGTTATTCCACGGTGGTTTGTATGTGGTTTAGCATACAGGTGATTTCACGGTTGTTCGTGTGTGGTATAGCACACGGGTTTAATATTCCACGGTGGTTTGTGTGTGGTTTAGCACACAGGTAATGCCATTGTTGTTCGTGTCTGGTTGAGCACACGGGTTATTTCAAGTCGGTTCGTATGTGGTGTAGCATACGGGTTATTCCCAGTCGGGTCGTGTGTGGTATAGCATACGGGTTATTGTTTATAGTGCGACTGGTTTTCTTCAGTTGAAAAGAGTTTTTCAGCTGGCTGGCTGGTGATAGTCAGGTTTTCTTGTAGCACTACTAATTGTACATTACTGGTGCAGAATGGAGAAAGATCAAGAGTTTTCCATTGAGAAGTTTGTGGATTCACCCACAGTTGAGGAGTTGCTAACCTTGAAAAAGGTTGATTTGTTGCGTGTTGCAGAAAACTACAAGGTTCCTGCTGTGAAGAGTACAATGAAAAAGTCAGATATTACACAGCACACAATCAAATTTCTTGTAGATGAAGAAGTATTTCCCCTCCAGGCATTGCGTAGCATATCAGGTAGTCCCCCTGGTGATGTGCAAGGGAGTGTAGAAGTACGTCTGAAAGAGCTTGAACTTGAGAAAGCAAGAATTGAGTTAGAGAGAGAGAGGGTTTCTCTTGAAAGGGCTCGTCAAGTCGGTGAGAGAGAGTATGGTGTAAGCGTCAGTGGTGGGCATTTTGATATCGCCAAAAATGTCAGAATGGTCCCTGAGTTCGATGAAGGAGATGTGGATAGATATTTCCTGCACTTCGAACAAGTGGCGGATAGCATGGAATGGCCGAAAGAAAAATGGCCTCATCTCTTGCAGACTAAGTTAAAGGGAAAGGCATGTGATGCTTATGCTTCACTGTCGCGCGAAGAGGCTCAGCATTACGCAACAGTAAAAAAGGCAATCATGAACGCGTACGCCTTGGTTCCTGAAGCGTACAGACAAAAATTCAGGAATAGTAGAAAACTAGAGTCACAGTCATTCAGAGAGTTTGCAAAAGTGAAGGAAATTGCCTTCACTCGTTGGCTGCAATCAGTAGGCGTGGCTACTGTTGAAGATTTGCGAGAACTTGTGCTACTAGAGGAGTTTAAGCGTTCATTACCTCAAGAGGTGCGTACACATATTGAGGAACAAAAGGTGAAAACTTTGTCGGTAGCTAGTACAATGACTGATGAGTATACTTTGTCCCGTAGTTATGGAAACAGGTATGTAGGAAGCAAATATGCAGCTCCTAATCGTCTAAGTGTTGGCAAGACAAATTCTAAGAGTAAGACAGAGGTGAAAGCTGGTCTGGTGGTAGAAAATGAGACTGACAAGAAGGGTAGGAACACTGAGAAGCCTATTGTGTGTTTCCATTGTAGGCAACCAGGGCATGTGAAGTCTACTTGTCCCATTCTGAACAAGAAAAAACAGGAAAAAGACAAAGAAAAGAAGTCTCATCCAAATGGATTGGTGAGTCGTTCAGTTGAATCAACAGGTGATTGGTGTGAACAAGTTCAGAGTGTGATTAAGTCGGCTGATCAAGACAAGATTAAGTCTCAGTATGAACCATTCACTTCTGTAGGCTATGTGTCATTGGTAGGGTGTGATGAAGCCAGAAAGGTTACCATCCTGCGAGATACCGGTGCATCCCAGTCATTGATTCTTGACAGTGTCCTTCCTTTTGGGCAAACGTCGTCCACAGGCACAAGTGTACTGTTACAAGGAGTAGAAGGAGGTTACGTTGAGGCCCCTCTTCACACAGTCGATTTGCAGTCAGGCCTAGTTTCAGGAAGGGTGAGCCTTGGTGTTAGGAAGTCACTTCCTATGGATGGTGTAGCATTGATATTAGGCAATGATCTTGCAGGAGACAAAGTGACTATTCCAGTGGTCAGTGCAGTCCCTTTGGATAAAGAAGGAAATGAGACAGCTGCATTGGTTCAGGAATTCCCTGAAGTTTTCCCAGCTTGTGTAGTCACACGTTCCATGTGTAGAAAATCAGAGGAGTCTGAAATGAAGGCTAGTCCAGAGGATATCGGTCTAGAAGGGAGTTTCTTCTGTCAGATGGATGATGTAGAAGTAAGTAGAAACGCAGCGTCAAAATCACATCAGATAGGAGATGAGTCTCAGCCTGTAGATGAAACTGATGTTGAGAGAAGTGCAGGTGAGAGTGTGAAGCCATTCATGTGTGTGGTTGGAGAAGAGTTGAATCACACAACAGATGATCAATGTGCTGAACTAGAAAGGAAGTGTTCAAGTGTGAAGCTTAAGAACTCGGATGCACTTTGTGATCTTGACAGGAAATTGGGTCATTTGTCCCATGGTGAGAGAGATGATGTGAAACAGATCATTGCAGATTTTCCGGAGTTGTTTTCAGATGTTCCTGGTCGCACAAGTGTGGTGCAACATGATGTGGATGTTGGGGAGACAGATCCCATCAAGCAGCACCCTTATCGTGCTAACCCAGAGAAGATGCAACATTTGCAGAGTGAGGTGGAGTACATGTTAGAACATAACATTGTAGAACCAAGCACTAGTGCATGGAGTTCACCATGTGTATTAGTTCCCAAGCCGGATGGCTCATATCGCTTTTGCACGGATTACAGGAAGGTGAATTCATGTACCAAATCGGACTGCTTCCCTATTCCAAGAGTTGATGACTGCATCGATCGTATTGGAAAAGCTAGCTATGTAAGCAAGTTTGACCTACTGAAAGGGTATTGGCAGATACCTTTAACACAGAGAGCAAAGGAGATTTCTGCGTTTGTAACTTCAAAGGGCCTTTTCCAGTATACTGTGATGCCGTTTGGGATGAAAAACGCCCCGGCTACATTCCAACGCATGATGAATGAGTTGATTTGTGGATTGGATGGCTGTGAGGTATACATCGATGATGTGGTGGTTTACAGCGATTCTTGGGATGACCATGTGAGAACGGTGAGGGAGTTGTTCAAGCGGTTGTCGGCGGCCAGTCTCACAGTTAACCTGGTGAAAAGTGAGTTTGGGCATAGTGAAGTGCAGTTTCTTGGTCACGTCGTTGGTCATGGTCGAGTTCGTCCCGCAGCGGCTAAAGTCCAAGCAGTCCAAGATGTCCCTGTTCCCAAGACGAGGAAGGAGCTGATGAGATTCATCGGCATGGCCGGATACTACCGTCGCTTCTGCCATAACTTCTCGGATGTTGTGGCACCCTTGACTGATCTCCTGCGGAAGAATGTGAAGTTCCAGTGGTCAGCAGCATGCCAGTCTGCCTTCGACCAAGTGAAGGCAATCCTGTCGAGTGGTCCTGTATTGGCAGCGCCGGACTTCAAGAAAGGCTTCAGCCTAGCTGTCGATGCCAGCGATGTCGGAGCAGGCGCCGTGCTGATGCAAGCTGATGACGATGGAGTGGACAGACCGGTCTGCTACTTCTCAAAGAAGTTCAACGCGCACCAGCGGAAGTATTCTACCGTTGAGAAGGAGACCCTAGCGTTAATTCTTTCGCTCAGCCATTTTGATGTCTACGTGGGCAGCACAACTCAACCGATTGTTGTATGGACTGATCACAACCCACTGACATTCGTCAACAGAATGAGAAACAAAAACCAGAGACTGATGCGATGGAGTTTAATCCTACAGGAGTACAACCTTGACATTAAGCACATTCGCGGAAAGGAAAACATTGTCGCAGACGCCCTTTCTCGTGCTTAATTGAGACATCTCAATATTTTGTCTTGTTGCCAGATGCAACAATTTTGCAAATGTATTTTATGTTTGCAACACTTTAAACAGGTGTAATTTGTTTTGCAAGTACACAGGACAGTGTGTGTACATCATGTATATGTACAAGTGGTACATGTATGCATTTTGCATACACTATAATTGTGATGCCAACAGCATGAATGGCACTTTGAATGTGTAAATAACACCATGGAAGTACGTGTATCTTCAAACATGTTTGTGTTAAAAAGGGAACACAGCAAATTATATTTGTGCATTGAGTCACTTACCAAAAGAAGACATTATGAAGGCTGTTTTAAGTTATGCTAGTCATCAACAGTTGTCAAGAATGTGAGTTGTTGGTAAAATGATTTCAAACAGGTAGTGTCGCTGTTTGTATAGAGAATGTGGTGTATCGAGTAATGTAGGTGCAGTTCAGGTACTTGAAGTTTCATACTTGTACATGTACAGGTATTGGTTAAATTTGTTGTGGCACATACCCTTTTAAAGTTGAGTGGATGTTGCCTTTTGGATTTAATTAGCATGTATACTTTTTTAGGTACAGAAATTATATAGTTATACATGTACAAAGCTTTTGCTCATTATTATAGCTCAATCATTGCCTTGGCAAAGGTGTTTAGTATTTCACAGTTGATCCAACATACCAACAGGGGTATATTTAAGCTGGCTGTGTTATACCAGGATGTATACAGGCAGGTATACACTCACTTATTAAGTTTAGGTGTACACACAGGTTATCATCAAGTATATCTCATTCAGGTTCATTTGATGTTTTGTCAGGCAGGTCATACTTCTGGTGTTTTGTATGTTGACAGGAAAGTTTTCAAAAACATAAGTAGGATATATGACATTTGTTGATATCTTGACATTTCAATAGATGCTGACACAACGTCTACAGGTATATGCAAGTCACATATCATGGAATATGATGCTTTGGTTTTAGGATGTATATGATTACATCAGTTGGATTATATGCAGTTGTTTGTGGAAGAGATGACGTGTTTATGATCTTCGTACACAGGTTAATCATTATGACAGTGTAAAATTGACTTATATGTATGTTGTAATGAGGAAACCATCTGATTTTGGTACAACGTGTATTGTTTGTATGCATGACATAATTGCATAAAGGTTAAGGTGTTGAGAAAGTTCATATTGTAGTATTCAGTGTTGCACAACTACATGCAGTTCTAGTACTTGTGTATGCTGTAACTCACAAGCAGCAGTAACTGATGAGAGTATTAGATGGGTACACGTTGAATGGTACTAAAGTCGTACATGTTTTATCGCAGGTTGTGATGATGATATAGCCATAGCATACTTTGTTTATGTGTTCTTATAATGATGCAACCATGGTAAACTCATGGAGTTATAAGAGTGAATTGGAAGAGGAATGTACAATGCTGTTCCAAAATATTGTGCCAACGTACATAGAGTTCATTTGTGCTAAAACGTTAAATGCACTCTTTTAGGGGGGAAGTGTTATGGATACATGTGCATTGTACTATCATTTCTGGGCACTTGATTGTTCCGCGGAGGAATATGTAAATAAAGAGTTCGACAAGATGACCGAGATCGACCAAACACCTTGTTTGAGAGTCTGGGTATTTTGGTGGTTATGATGGTTCGCTAGGCCAAGTTAACCTCCCGTAACACTATTTTCACCTTTTGTTTTTGCTTTGTTTTTGTTTTCAGTTGGTACTTCTGTGTGGTACTGCTGTGTGGTATTGTCCTGTGATAGTCATGTGGTATAGCATGTCCAGAGAAGAAAAAAAAAAAAACCCACAAGAATATCCTCTGACATTTTTCTTTAATTAAAGTGTATAAGAAAGCAGTTGTAAACACCGTATGTATAACATCCATACTACTAAATATTCTCGGCACACAACCAGAAGAGATTATTGTGTGCAAGTTACAGGCAATGAAGTAGCATTTGTACATGGTTTTGTGGTTTTGGAAGATGATAGTGATGCCTCTGCTCTCATTAAAGGTAGGGGATACCTTTTACAGACCTCCCAAAATGCAGCAAAACATTAAATATGAACCTCAGGGGACTTGCTTAGGCCACTGCTTAGATATTTGGAAGTCAACAATTATCTAAAATTTGAATGATGCACAAAACTCGACTACTCAGTAGTTCTGTGTGTCAGCCACACTTCAGCCTTTTTGTTGCATTCTTCTGTATTTGTGATCTATAAACATCTATAAACACAAATCTTAAAGTACAAGAGCTGATGTAATAACATATAGAGTGTGTGGCAAGAATATATATAGAAATGTTTGTAAGTGTTGATGAACTTTCTTCACAAAATATACATGATGGACACACATGCAGTACATGGGTCTGCAAAGGTAGACTAGTAATGTACTGGAATTTACGGTGAGCCCCGAAAACAATTCAATTCAAAATCTAACGGTCAAAAAAATGTACTAAATGTTACCTTCCACTTACAATACTTTATGGAAGTTTCTAAAAAGATACTCTCTTCAACATACCACTGTATTTATACAACTCTTCATTTAAGGCGTGCAAATGGGATTCCCTACCTTTAAAGTATGTAGAGCATGATGGCCCATTTGTAAAGAATAGAGACAGGGAGAGCCATGCTGATGCTGGACACACCAGAGTAGTAAAACGTGTGACCAATAGATTGCATGCAATACCTCCTGGTGAAATCGTAGGAAAGCATGTGATTTATGAGAGAAACAGGGAAGTTAACATGTCACTTTTTATTCTCTTTCCACAAGTTCATACATAAACTTTCGTAAAAACAGGTGGGGGAACATGAAATGAGAAATTGCAAAGAGTTGTATATCATTGAATCATTGGATATCATTTCCATTTCGATTGTAGGTAACGATATCCCACTGCCAAGTCATGTCGCAATGATCTGGGTGTTATGTTTGACGCTCACATGGCTAAAGTATGTCTTATCAAATCACCAACATTTATAAATCAGTCCGTTATCAACTGCGCAATATCGTTTTTTTTTTTTTTCGCAGGTATTTGACTCGCTCTAGAACGGAAAAACTTGTTCATGCACTTATTTCTTCACGCCTTGATTTCGGTAATGGTATGTTTTCAATCTACCAAACTCACATTGCTCAATTACAAAAGCTACAAAATTCCGCTGCCCGTATTGTTTCTTTGTCACGTAAACACAGTCATATCACCCCTAACCTGTAAAGTCTTCATTGATTGCCTGTACAGGAGCGTATTCGGTTTAAGATACTTCTTTTGGTTTATCACGTTATTGAGGGAACAGCTCCTGATTACAATGTTTGTTTGTTTCGTCAATCAACCTAAACGAACTATTCGATCCTCAACTTCAGGTCTTTTACATATTCCGTTTTCTAGGAAATCTTGGGGGAACGAGCTTTCGCTCACGCTGGACCAACACTGTGGAATTCACTTCCTCGTTAGCTGAACGACTCAAGTTCCATAACATCTTTTAGGAGTAATCAAAAATCTTTTTGGTTTACCAGTGCATTTTGAAGACCAGTGCCTCTTGAAGACAGACTTTCATGTCTTTTTTTTCCCTCTTCTGCTTCTTCATCTTCTTTTATTACGATGATGTATTTGTATCATCAGTCTTTTTGCTTCGATGTAAAGCGCCTTGAGCATTAAAGTGGAGAATGGAGCTATAGAAATTGTATGTGTTATTATAAGTATTTTCAAAAAGCACACCAACACACCATGAGACTTATGGCAGTACATGAAATAAACAGCCATTTTCACAGAAACTGCATCTTTACTATATCTCCATTGTTATTTTTTCCGACACCATTTTTGCGTCATCAATATCTCATTCTCATTTTCGAGAGTTATCAATGTGCACAATGTATGATATTGATACTTGCTTCAAATAATCAAATTCAGAGACAATGCATGTTTCATGTCTGTTTGAATAATATTGACATAAGGGAACCAAACCTAAGGCCGTGTTTAAAACAAACAAATCAAGGTTAAAAAATGAAGTCAAACTGTAGACTTATAAAAAAAAAAATTGTAAAGGAAATTGTACTATGTTCAACTTTTGGAAAGTGTATGGGAAAAAAAAATATTCAAACATGAGGAAATCCATTCTAGGAGATACGAATTTCTGCCTGATAAGCACGTGTTTCATCAGGCAGAACTACGTATCTCTTTTCGTCTTCAACCACGTGCCTATCAGCCAGATCAATAGATCTAGATTCAAAGACGCACTAAGGGCAGGGAACAAACATGCTGAACACAACTCGTTGTGTACAAACACCGTCACTCGTTTAAGCCCCTTTTAGGCTTCCAGGATATCGTTAAACGGATCATCACGGACGATCGTAATCCATCAATGCCGATATTGATTCAATCCCAACTTGATGTCCACACGGACAGCTACGGTGTCTACACGAATTATTCACAGAGACACGCAGCGAAAAAAAAAAAATATGTACATCATACATAGACCTTATATCATACATGGTCCTGACAAGACATACCTGACATGATGGTGCTGAGGCGGTGACTGTTGAGAGGAAATCACCGTCCAGGTAGGGACAATCCAGACTGAGGCTTGACAAAGTTGGAAGAGTGAATACCCATTGGGCCAAGTCACCCCAAATCGACGATTGATCTTGAGAACCGTCATACCACTCGTCTACAGACAATTTCAAATCTTGTATCTGGAGAAAAGAAAACAAAAACAAACAAACCAAAACATGACGTAAACTTAAAAGAAAATAAAATAAATTAAACATAGAGACTGGTGACTGATTAAATGACTTTACACAAATACAATGCACTGTAGAAGCCCGGAAGACGAGTCCCGAGAATACTCGGGCAAGTGTCTATGGGTCAAGCGTGTTGTAGCAAATTCAGTTCGTCCTCAACTAGTTAATCGAGAGATGTAAGAACTTTTATGGTAGTATTATCATTGCAAGATCTCTCTTTACTGTTCTAGTTGAGCGTACATACTCTTTTTTTTTTCATTTATTTTTCATTTATTTTTTTCACTCACGTCTACTCTCCGACAGTGTATAATTATGTACGAGGGAATAATGCTTATGTACTATTATTATGTATGGAACTGTTATCGTCCAAACTTTAGGTCTCTTCAGTTGTCAAAGGACCCCCTTGCGTGAAGCTTTGGGTTAAGAATGCTTCCATGGATTTTACTATCGATATGTTGACCTGTTGATACAATATATATATATATATATATATATATATATATATATATATATATATATATCGTCAAAACGCATGGAAAAACAGAAACCGGAACCAATACATGTAGAGCACAGAGCGATGTATACAAACACAGTACTCGTTTAAACCCCTTTTCCACTTCCACCGATCGACATTAAAGGATAACTTCACCTTCATAAACACAAGGATTGAGAGAATGCAGCAATATTAGTAGAACACATCAGTGAAAGTTTGAGGAAAATTGGACAATCGATGCAAAAGTTATGAATTTTTAAGAATTTTTGTGTTGGAACCTCTGGTTGAGGAGACTACTAAGGCTCGTGATGTTATTTGAGTACAACAGTATAAAGAAAATGTAAAGAAAATTCAACATATTTTTACTTTTTGCGCATAATAAAATAGCACTTGACTTGCCTCTTTCTAAAGGCAATGGGAATGATATTACCCATAACATTATGTCAGTAACGAGTCGAGGGAATGTGTACTTTTTTCAAAAGGTGAAATTTTGTGAAATTCTCTTTATATTTTCCTTATATTGTTGTACGCATATGACATCATACCCTGCAGTAGTCTTCTCATCCAGCGGTGACTGCACAAAAACTTCAAAAATTCATAACTTTTGAACGGATTGTCTGATTTTCCTCAAACTTTCAATGATGTGTTCTGCTAATATCGTTACAATCTCTCAATCCTTATGTTCATGAAGGTGAACTTGTCCTTTAAAACGGATATTCACGGACAATCGTAATCCATCAATGCCGTTGTTGATCCAATCCCAACTGGATGTCTACAAGGACAAGTACGAGTTATTCAGACACACACAATATTTGTGACCCTGCACCACAACACACACAGGAAGTCGCCAGACAAGGCTTTTTTAGTTGAGGGCAGATACTGAAAGAGCAGACTCTGAGCTTTATAATTATGTTTAACTCAATTCCAATGAATTTTCCTAACCTATATAAATATTGGAAAGAAAGCGCACGCTCTTGAAAAGTTTGAACTGAGAAAAGAGGCTGTGAAGTACAGGTTCTATTCAAGTGCCTATTTTTTTTTTTTTACTAAGCCGTGCTACCCGTGCAAAGAATGGGACGAAAAACTTGACGTCAATCATTGTAGCACCAACAATGACGGGATTATCAAATTAAGCTGAAATTAAGCATGATTGATTGACACATTCTGTTCATAATAAAATTTAATGTCAACTTTCAAAGAAGTAGCATTATCTTTACAAAAGTTATCAGAGTTGAAAGTGAAGAGTGTGCAGAGGATCTTCAAGAAATGAAAAGGGGCCTCTAAGAAAATCCTGATCACACTACTTTACCCACAAAAAGGGGTTTTAGAAAAATTGCTGAAAACCCACTTTCCCATTCAAATTATGATCCGAAACTTAGGGATAAGAAGAAGAAAAGCTCTTTTATATGGAGAACTTAAAACTGACTCGGTTGACCTGTTTCACCCTTTTTTGAGTCCTTACATAAAATCAAGGGGTGCCACTTTTTGTTTGATTTGTGATGCACGGTCACACTCAGCGACAAAATGTTATGTATGTACATTATACATAGCTCGGATGTCATACGTAGTCCTAACATTATATCGCTGACATGATGATGCTGAGGCAATGTCTGTTGAGAGGAAGTCACCGTTTACGTAAAAGCTTTTCAGACTGAACCTCAACAAACTTGGCAAAGTGAATAGCCATTGGGAAAAGTCACCGCCAATTGAGGACGGATGTTCAGAACCGTCATACCAGATTTTTAATGATAATTTCATATCCTGTATCTGG